>CAUYON010070841.1:0-21071 GCA_963573935.1 Arctocebus calabarensis | reverse complement strand
AAGCCTCACGCTGTCTCCCTGTGTCCCTAAAGGGAAGTTTCTGGGCAGATCCCGCCTGGCAGAGATGCCTGAAGTCCTCTCTCCCCAGTCTCACTGTGCCCAGCCGCAAGGAAGCTGTTACTCGTCCGCCATCTTGCTCCGCCCCCGTGTCACTATCTACCATTTTTAAGAACTGTGGACATTCATCATATTTAGGATGACCATATAATTCATGGTTCGAATTAGGACACCTTTGGTAGGGAGAGGAAACACTTAAAACAATTAACATGTAATAGTTTATCTAGAAAATGTAAAAACTAGGACTTTCCCAGTTAAACTGTCTAATCATATTGAATGTTTTCAGATAAAATAGAAAACTTTAGAGAAAAAAATGCTTAGGGACATAACAAAGGCAAAGAGTTCTAAAAATAAGAACTATTTTCTCTTCTTTCCTGTATTGTACTGTCAGTGAATGTTATCCCAGCATTCAACATTTTTGATTTATTATTTTACTCTATTTAAAATATTATTACAGTGATTCATATATCCACACAAATATTATAGCAGATGTATTTTTCTCTTAGTTTGAGTTCGTTGGTAATAAGAAATTAAACCAACCAAAACAAATTGGGAAAGTTATATTTAAATATATCTATAATTAAAAAAAATAAAGCTGACTTAACTTTCATTCTATTGATGAACAACTAACATGATAGTCTGAACTTGAAGTCAGTCGTAATGCATTAATATCAGGTTTCTGATATTTTAAACCATTAGAATTATTTTCTTTCGCATGTCTTTATTTCCCTATGAAATGAATACAATTTATATGTCTGACAGAGAAGGCCTCTCTCTATAAAACTTAAAATAATGAAGCTGACTAACTTCAGCCTCCTTTGATTATTGACCTTACAGTGTTAAGAGGATAGTATAATTATATTTCACATTTCATAATAATACCTATGTTACCTTTGGTATTTAAAGTGGATAGCTAAAAATTCCAATGTTGGCATGATTTACTAGTCAATTAAATTAGAATTTGTGTTGTTCCAAAAATGATTTAAGAAATAGCAAAGGAAGGGGCGGCTCCTGTGGCTCAAGGAGTAGGGCACTGGTCCAATATATTGGGGGTGGCAGGTTCAAGCCCGCCCCTGGCTAAAACTGCAAAAAAAAAAAAAAAAGTACAGGAATATGTATACTTAAAAACATGAATGATTTAGAATAATTTTTAAAATGCAAAAGATGCAAAGGGAATATGATTAAGAAGAAAAGATGACTTCTGGAATGATGTTAGAGCATAAAACATGGGCCATGAATTTATATATGCTTGTTAAAGGGTTACATAGTTATGTTCCTAAGCTTTAGCAGTCAAAAAAAGAGTAAATTATAATTAAGTCCAATAGTCAGACAGTCTATAAGCTACAAAGAAAGCTACTGTTCATTCAAAATGCAATTTTTCCTATATTGAGAGTAGAGAGAAATTTCTCCCTGAGAAATGTATATGCTATGACTTCTATTTGTTCAGGATAAGTAATATTATCATCTAATAATACCATATATTAAAACATTAACAATTTCTCTTTTTTAAATGTATTCATTCAAATATCTTGCTTATATACTATTCATGCAATGGCTTGATATTTTAATTCTATTCTTCCTATATCTTGTATAAAAATGTATACAGATTTCAATGTGAAGTAAATATTTATGAACTCTCATCAGAGTGCTAGCCGGGCTCCTGTGACTATTTGTTGTAAAAGTACAGGCACAATGTTTTAAAATGCAGGATTTAGTTCTTCCCCACATAACTATCTTTTAAAAAAATGTATGGACAATTGCAGTCTTCGCTCCTATTCTAGACTCTATTTTTCTTTTGTTAGCAAGCTTAAAATTAAAAAACTGGCTCAAGTGTGTTGTACTACTCATGATAGTCTGATAAAACTAAAATGAAGGAAATCTTGGCCTAAGGATCTGGCATTCAAAGGTGTGAAGTAGATTATTGTATATATGCATTGGGATTGGCTTTGCTAAAGCAAACCCATGTCTGTGAATTTAAGTAGGACATATAATGGATCTTTAGCAGGCGTGCTAAAATAAAGACTAAACCGTTTTTTTAAATTGTATGCAATGGAAGTTAAGTTGGAGAATGAACTATCATCTGGTAAATTTGAAATAGAAACAGACGTGGGTTAGCGGCTCCAATGAATATCATCCTTGTGCTCCTCTGGGTGTGAAACTAATTGAAATATAGTTTAGGTTCTGAGTTATGAAGATTTTAGAACATTTATATTTGAGAATTGTACCTTGACCTTTGGGTTTAAAAAATGTAACTCTGTGAGTTAAACTCTGCTCCTCCCCTGGCTCTGGTAAGCTTGCTATAGACATAATGTAGCATGTGCCCCGAGAAGAGGGTGTCTAAAAAGGAGGACCCAGAAGAATCGAGGTTATATTTGGCATCATAGAACAGAAACCTCAAAATAAAAGAGGCTTAAACAAATAAAAGTTTATTTTGCTCTTATGTGGAAGAAATTCGGAGGTAGGCTAAACAAGGGCCAGGGTTGTGGTGCTTATGGGTATTAGCTGAGCCCCTGTGATTACAGGCTGTGTGACCCTGGAAATGACTTCCTGTTATCAGTCTCAGTTTCCTTCTTTATGAAACAGGTGCAGTGGTGCCTGCATAATGTCAAAATTAAACATGATTACCTTATGAAAGGCAGCCATCCGAGTAGGCTTCAGTGTATATTATTGAGTTTTCAGAGTTACAGAAAAAAGTTAAGAAAATAAAAAGGCTCAAGATTAAATAGATACATAAATCATACATGTTAGGTATAATTTTACCCATCTCCTTTTACCCCCTCCCAGCTTGATTTCCATTGCCTTTTGCTTCCATCTGAGTGCTGATCAGTTAGTTCCTATTTAATAGTGAGTACATGTGGTATTTGTTTTTCTAATATTGTGATACTTCACTTGTGAAAATGGTCTCTAGTTCCATCCAAATTGTTGCAAAAGGTATTAATTCATTTTTTATGACCAAGTAGTACCCCATGGTGTATATATACCACATCTTATTAATCCACTGACAAATTGGATTTGTCAAACACTTGGGTTGATTCCACATCTTTGCAATAGTGAATTGTGCTGTAATAAACATTTGAGTGCAAGTGTATTTTTACAAAATGATGTTTGTTTTACTCTAGGTAAATATCCAGTAGTGGCATTACTGCATCACATGGTAGGTCTACTTTTCATTCTCTGAGGGATCTCTAAATAATGGGTACAATGTACACTAACTGGGTGATAAGCACACTTATAACTGACTCAAGCTGAATAAAATCAATCCATGTAACCAATACATTTGCACCCCTGTGATATCCTGAAATAAAAAGAAAACATATTTTCTGAGAAATCAACAGTCATAGACTATACTGGTATACATGTCTATGAATAAATGTGTTGTCGAATACATGTAAAAAATTAAAAATACATAAAAAAGCAAAAGTGCAACTACAATGATAAAAAACAGAGCAGCAGTTGTCAGAGAGTAGAGACAGAGTGGGGTTGACTATAAGGAACCGAGGGGAGGTTTTTGAGATAATAGAAGTCTTATATAGGGGTTTTGACATTGGTTGTGATTATACAACTGTTTATACAGAGAGTGTTAAAAAATGTATATACATTTTAAGAGATGTTATTGGAAGTAAGAACATGAACAATTGCAGGTAAAATGGATGTGTGTATTATGTAGAGCTACACGTAATCAGTAATGGAGACTTCAATTCAACTTTGAAAAGTAATGCATAGAAAACATTACTTAAAATGTGCATACATTTTTGTCGTCCTTTGTACTTGTTAAAGAACTGTGCACTTAAAAGGGTAAATTTCCCACCAAGTCAGGAATGGATTAACAAAATGTGGTGTATGTATACCATGAAATACTATTCAGCCATTACAAAAAATGGAGACTGTACATCTTTTGTATTAACCTGGATTGAGTTGGAACACATTCTCTTTAGTAAAGCATCACAAGAATGGAGAAGCAAGAATCCAATATACTCAATTCTAGTATGAAGGCAGTAGATGATCTAATACAGGATGGGGGGTAGGGGGATAAGGGAGAGGGGAGAGTGGAGGATGGAGGGGGATGAGGGGTTGTGGTCTTTGTCACACCTATGGGGACAGGACACAATTATAAGAGAGACTTCACCTAACGAATGCAATCACTATAGCCTAATTCTTTGTACCCTCAATGAATCCCAAACAATGAAAAAGGGTGAATTTACTATATGTAGACCACAGTTCAACATAAAAAAATGAGGAAAGCATAAGGTGGAACCATAAAATAAGAAGCTGTAAGATTCCACTGCTGAGTGGGCACATGTCAGGGCATATGGAAACTGCATATGGATGGACACCCTGAATAGTTCTACCTTTATTCTTTGGTGTGAAGATAAGCAAAATTCACCTGGTAGACAGAATTGCACATTTTTAAATCTGAAAGAAGTTTTGTAAATCATACAGACTAACTTCATTAAAAGTTAAGAAATTGGAAGCCTGATAAAATGAGTTAGTGAACAAAAAAAGGAGCATAAAGTTATTTCTTGGGTTGCAAAGTGATATTTGAAGTCATGTTTCCTATCTTGCCATCTTACACTTTCTGCCACATCATAATTTTCTTTTTAATTAAGAAAAATTTTTTTTATAAAATGGAAACATACTAATACTAGTGTCTTAATTGTTGGACACAGAAATAGGGTATTTAACATTAAGTGCTATTCTGAAATATAAACTAAGTCAGTGGTTCTCAACCTTCCTAATGCCAAAATGTATTTTCATTGTTAAAAAGAGGTTGTGACTGGGCAGTGCCTGTGGCTCAAAGGAGTAGGAAGCCAGCCCCATATGCCAGAGGTGGCGGGTTCAAACCCAGCCCTGGCCAAAAACTGCAAAAACAAATAAAAGAGGTTGTGACCCACAGGTTGAGAACCACTGAGCTAAGTGGACATTAGAGGGACGTTTGAGGAGATGCTGAAGCACCTATGGTCAAGTGAGCACCTAAGTAGTTGTGTCATTTTAACTCTACATGTGGTTGGATGTACACATTTTATTAAACAATATCTATAGCTTCAGTATAAAAATTCTGGATGAGGTGGCTCCTGTGGCTCAGCGAGTAGGGCGCCGGTCCCATATACCGAAGGTGGCGGGTTCAAGCCTGGCCTCGGCCGAACTACAAAACAAAAAAATAGCCGGGCGCTGTGGCGGGCGCCTGTAGTCCCAGCTACTAGGGAGGCTGAGGCAAGAGAATCTCTTAAGCCCAAGAGCTGGAGGTTGCTGTGAGCAGTGTGACGCCACGACACTCTACCCAGGGCGATAAAGTGAGACTCTGTCTCTACAAAAAAAAAAAAAAAAATTCTGGATGAGATGTTGAAAGACCAGGATCCTATTTCAGCTTCACCACAAATCAGCTCTTTGATCCTAGGTAAATTTTACTCTCTTGGGCACTCAATTCCCTCACATGGTTTGGGATACCTCAGTGCTTTTTAAACATTTATTGGAGGCCCCTTTGGAAAAAGAAATCTAAAACTGAACTCTAACATACTGAAAAATAAAAGTAAAGCTGCTCCGTTTGGAGCAGGGTTGGGGGAGGGGGACCCTGTTCTTCCCACTCTGCCTCCTCCCCTCACCCCACTGCAAACTATAAGTGACTTCTCCAGAGTTACAGGATGTCAGAAACACGTGTAAAAAGTCATGGAAAAGATCCATCTTTAAATTTCTTTTACCTTTGAAAATACTCTTGCTTTGTGAGACCAAAGATGAAAGGAAAATCATTTTTTTTCTCTAGCTGTAGGATTGGAAATCATAGATATTATGTATGACATTTTTGAAGCAATTGTTTGTTATTTCATTAAGGCTTTAATCCTTGCCTTTAAAAAAGGAATTAGAGAACTAAAAAGCATTCCTCCACTCTCCCCACTCCCTCACTCCCCTACCCCCCTATCCTCTATTAGATCATCTACTGCCTTCATATTAGAATTGAGGACATTGGATTCTTGCTTCTCCATTCTTGTGATCCTTTACTAAGCAGAATGTGTTCCAACTCAATCCAGGTTAATAAAAAAGATGTACGGTCTCCATCTTTTATAATGGCTGAATAGTATTCCAAGGTGTACATATACCACATTTGTTAATCCATTCCTGAGTTGGTGGGAAATTCACCCTTTTAAGTGCACAGTTCTTCAACAAGTACAGAGGGTGGAAAGTTATCAACAAAGATTATAACAGTGATAGAAATGAGCGTCTATTTGAGCTACTGTATCTAGGCTAACATCTGCAGCAAGGTTGCCACCACTGGTCCTGTATATCCAGCACTATTTCAGTGGGGAACTTGGGATGGTCTATAAAATGTCAGGAAATTTGGTGAATATCAGTGGAATAATACTATTACCTAATTGCCCTTGCTCAAACACACGCAGAGAATGGACAGTAAGCAGACACAAGTATATGTTCTGTGGTGCTTTTTAGGGTGTGAGAAGTGGGAAAGAGAAGTAGAAGGCATGTGATTTTCTGGAAGAGGAGAGGCTGAAGTTGCGCACATTACCCTTGTTCAAACACCATTAGCAAGAAAGCAATTACCTGGTCATATAATGACCTGGTGCAAGAAATCCTGGAAAATGTGATCTTTCATTGAGTGGCTACATCTGGAGAGGGAGAGCAGTGTTCCTAAAAGGAAGAGAGAAAGGAAGCTAGGATGTAATAGTCTCTGCCATTTCATGTAACTTCATTACAAAACCAATTTGTGTAATGAAGTTTCTTTCTTTTTAAATTTCAGATTAATATGAGGGCACAAAGAATTAGGTTACAAAGTTTGCATTAGGTAAATGTTAGGGAGAGTCCCTGTTGTATTTTTGTCCTGCACCCAAAAGGGTGCCATATACCCTTACATTGTGACCATTAAGTGGGAGAACACCAATCCCCCTCCCTTTCCCCTTTTTTCCCTCTCTCCTCCTCCTCCCCCATCTTGAATTAAATTGAGTTTTTCCTCTTATGTGGGCAGGTATTAGATAGTCTACTGGCTTCAGATTAGTATTGAATATATTGGATACTTACTTTTCCAGTCTTGCAATACTTTACTAAGAAGAACATGTTTCAATTCCATCCAGGTAAATACAAAAGATGTAAAGTCTCCATCCTTTTTATGGCTGAATATTATTACATATACATATACCACAGTTTATTAATCTACTCCAGGGTTGATAGGCATTTAGGTTGTTTCCACCTTGGCTATTGTACATTGAGCTGCAATAAACAATCTAGTGCAAATATCCTTATGATGAAATGATTTTCTTTTCTTATGGGTAGATGCCTTGTAATGGGATGCAGGATCAAAAGGAAGGTCTATTTTGAGTTCTTTGAGGATTCTCCTTACTTCTTTCTGAAGAGGCTGTATTAGTTTGCAGTCTCACCAATAGTGTAAAAGTGTTCCCTTCTCTCCACATTCATGCCAGCGTCTGCAACTTTGGGACTTTGTGATGTGGGCTAATCTCACTGGGGTTAGGAGTGATCTCAGGGTTATTTTTACTTGCATTTCTCTGATGATTAGGGGTGATGAGTATTTTTTCATATGTTTGTTAGCCATTCCATCTTGAATCAATTTTTGTAAGTGGTGAAAGGTGTGGGTCCAGTTTCAGTCTTTTACATGTGGTTATCCAGTTCTTCTAGCACCATTTATTGAAAAGGGATTCTTTTCCCCAGTGTATGCTTTTGTTTGGTTTATCAGAGATCACATGGTGATCAGAGACTGGTTTCATCTCTTGATTTCTATTCTGCTCCATATGCTATGTCTCTATTTTTATGCCAATACCATGCTGTTTCGGTGACAGGATATATTTTCCTGACAGTTTGGAATACATGAGGGCAAGTGAAAGAGACATTTGCGAAAGGAAGGCAGGATCATTTGCTTACTCTGTAGCATGACTGTTATACATGGAGGGTAAAGACATCCTGAAGCTGATGTCACCTGGGTCTTAGAATCCTTTCGAGTCATGTTCAGGAAGCAGGATTCTCTTGCACTTGACTCTGTTGGATTCTGGTAGTTTATGAGCAGCTCTTTAAATTCTTGCCAAATTTGACAAAACTGGAGGAAATAAATTTGGTTTTATTTTCATCTGTCTTCTCTTATGGGATGATAATTATGCAAACATATGTCAAATTGTTTCTTACATTTCCTCTCTGTTCAAATTGCCACAAATTAAACTCTAATCCTTTTGGAGGAGATGACAGGGAAGAAATTCAATCTGTCAGGGAAATCTGTACGTTATTGGTATTTGTACATAGGGCTCCCCCAGTACTACAGACTTTAGGTTAGAAGCCTAAAGCTTGGCGCTAATATAGGAAGCTCCCTGAACAAATTACTCCAAGCTTCAGATTTCACTTCTTTTGTCTTGCTAATGAATGTATTTTGCCTAGGAGGAATTTTGCTCAGTGAAATAAATGTAGTATGTCAAAGTCCTATTTGAGAGTTAAGTATAGTAATTTATAGGTGGATTTTTATCACTTTTAGGGGTCCGGTTTGCAAATGGGGAATAATTTACCACTCTCACAAAGTCTCTTTCTCAAATTCCTGAGTAGACTCTTAGGGAGTCACACTGATTGAATTTGAAAATCACATCCTGACTTTGCCTATGGAGCTGTTACTTAAGAGTTTAGAACATTTTTGCAGCTGGAATGAACTTATAGCTTGCTGGGGAAAGTCAACATGAAATAATTGATCACTCATCCAAAAATAAGAATCATAACAGAAAAGGGTGGTAACTGTGGAAAGGGCATGCTGGCATCAAATAAAAAACATGTAGGAACAAGAGTTCTGCTGATGCAGAATGATTTTTAAAATAAATTCTTTGTGTTTGTGAATCATTCTTTCTTTATGTTTTATTAAGCAGATGAATTTTTTTTTTTCCTGAGCAAAAAAGAATCATATTTCTAAAGGGCTGTTATCCTGTTCTTTGTTCCCCATATGGAATTGTCACGTAGAATAACATGACATGCTGCTCTGGACATTGCCTATAGGATTTCTTAGCTTAAGACCAAAGTTCTGTGACTGAATGTTAGAAAAAGTAATTCTTTTTTCCTATTAATACATGTTTTTATTTTTTAATTAACACTTAAAATTGTGTATGTTTATGGTATACAACATGACATTTTGAAATATGTATACATTGCGGAGTGCTTAAATTGAGCATATGTAATACCCTACAGAGTTATCATTATTACATAGCTATCATTATTTTTGTGGTGAAAACACTTAAAATCTACTCTCTAAGCAATTTTCAAGTATACAGTTTATGAACTGTAGTTGCCATGTTGTATAACAGTTCTCTCAAACATATTCTTCCTGTTTGACGTCTTGTATCCTTTGACCAGCACTCTCCAATCCCTCCCAACCTGATTCTAACTCCTAGAAACCAGCATTCTACTGTCTGTTTCTACAAATTTAACTTTTATGGACTCCACATTTAAGTGACATTCTGTAATATTTATCTCTTTGTGTTTGGCTTATTTCACTTAATGTAATATCTTTTAGGCTTATCTATGTTGTTGCAAATGACAGGATAGTATTTGACTGTGTATATACATCACATTTTCTTTGTTCATTCATCCACTGATGGACAGATTAATTCCAAATCTTGACTACTGTAAATGGTGCTGCAGTAAACATGGGAGAGCAGATATCTCTTTGACATACTATTTTCCTTTCTTTTGGATAGATACTTAGCAGTGAATTGCTGGGTTGTATGGTAGATCTATTTCTGATTTTTTGAGGAGCCACCATACTTTTTTCCATAATGTCTGCACTAATTTACATTTCAATGATTCCTTCTCTCTACACACTCCTTAATGCTTATTTTTTATCTTTCTTTTTGACAAGAGTCATTCTGATAGGTGTGAGAAAATGTTCCTTTGTAGCTTTAATTGGCACTTCCCTGACAATTAGCAATTTTGAGCATTTCTCATATACCATTTGTATGTATTCTTCTTCTTCTTTTTTTTTTTTGTAGAGACAGAGTTTCACTTTATTGCTCCCGGTAGAGTGCCATGGTGTCACACAGCTCACAACAACCTCCAATTCCTGGGCTTAGGTGATTCCCTTGCCTCTGCCCCCCAAGTAGCTGGGACTACAGGACGTCCACCACAAGGCCTGGCTATTTTTTTGTTGTTGCAGTTTGACAGGGGCCAGGCTTGAACCCACACCCTCAGTATATGGGTAAGGTGCCCTACCCACTGAGCCACAGGTGCTACCCTGTATGTCTTCTTTTAAGAAATGTCTATTCGCCTCAATGAATCCTCAACAATAAAAAAATTAAAAAAAAAAAGAAATGTCTATTCAGAACCTTCATCTATTCTTAAAAGTCCAGCTGTGTTCTTGCTATTGAATTAAGTTTCTTGTATTTTGAATATTAATTCCGTGTAACATGTATGTATGGCTTGCAAATATTTGATTTTATTTTGGAAGTTGTCACTTCATGCTTGATTGTTTGCTTTGCTATAGTGAAGCTTTTCATTTTGATGTCATCACATTTGGCTATTTTTGTTTTCTTTTCCTGTGCTTTTGAGGTCAAATTCAAGTATAAGTGCTCAGACCGAGGTCATGGAGCATGAAGCTTTCCCCCTGTATTTTCCTCTCATAGTATTTAATATCTGCTGAGCTGATTTTTGTATATGTTGTAAGATAGGGGTGTGATTTCATCCTTCATGTGGATGTCCAGTGTTTCCAACTCCATCGCAAAAATGCAAACCAATAAACAAAGTCAGTAATGTTGCAAAAATCAACATTCAAAATCAGTAACATTTCTATATACTAACAACAAAGTATTGAAAAAAATAAAGGTAACAATCCCAGTTATTACAATACTTACAAAAATACTTTTTTTTAATTTTTACAAATACATGTGTTAATTAGGTTTCCACTTTTTGCCTTTACAGAATTTAAAAGGCTTAAAATTTAATAACAATAACAATGTGGAAGATAAGGACAAGAAACAAAAACCATGTAAAGAATGAACGAAGACAAATACACTCAGAAAAGAAAACAGACGACTACTGCATCGGAATATGAAGCAACATTAGTAATAATAATGCCAAGAAAGTAACGTTCACATTGTCAAATAAGACGTTATAGAGTGCTTTGACTCTGAGGCTCAGTGTGAAGTCATCAGTTAACTTCTTATTTTTTTTCCAAAGTCTCAAAAAAAAAAGACAACTAATATTATATAAATAAAAGTAAAGGAGAGTTTCAAAAACCAGATCATGCCAAATGTTATAGACAATAGAAAAAGAAGAAATATTTCAAAATCATTCTACTTGATCTGGATACTCCTGATATTGAAATTGGTAAAAATCTATTATTATAAAGGGAAATTACAAACATATTTCACTTATAAGTGAGGATGCATTATCCTAAACAACATATTAACAAGTTGAATTAAAAATTAATGTTTAAGTACTTTGGTCAAAATTGAATGCAATTTATGTGAGTACATGTAATGTACTTTGGTCAAAATTGAATCCAATTTATGTGAGAGTTAGTCACGATTTTCTTTTCTTTTCTTTTTTTTTGTTTTCTTTACCTCACCCCCTCTCTCCTTCTCTCTCTCTCTCTCTGCTCTCTCCTTCCCCCATGCCCCACTGTATCATTAATTGTCACTAATTGTCCTCAAATCAAAGTTGAATACATAGGATTCATGCTTCTCCATTCCTGTGATGTTTCACAAAGAGTAAGGTGTTCCACCTCCGTCCAAGTTAGTACAAATGGTGCAAAGTCAAAGTACAAAAACAAGAATAAATTTAAGTACAAAACTTAAGTACAAAAATACTTAAGAATTAATTTAACAGAGAAGGTGAAAAGTTTGTGCATGGACAACTATAAAACACTACTAAAAATATACAAAAGACATAGATAATGGAAAAGTATCCTGTATGCTTTAAAGAATTAATATTGCTAAAATGTTCTTACAACCCAAAGTGATCTACAGATTCAATGAAATGCCTATCAAAATTTCAGTGAAGGTTTTCACAGAAATAGAAAAACATCCTAAAATTTCTGTGGCACTACAAGACAACCAAATAACTAAAGCAATCTTAAGCAAAAAGAACAAAGATGGAGATACCACATTACCTGATTTCAAAATACACTATGAAGCTATAATAATCAAGATGATGTGATACTAGCATAAAAACAGAAATAGAGACCAATGGAATGGAATAGAAAGTTAAGAAATAACTTTATAAAGCATGGGCTTTAGAGTTAATTGATTTTTTTATGAGGATAGCAGGAAAGTGTGGGGGGAAGGACAATCTTTTAGCATGACTAATTCCTAATATTGAAATAGTCTATGTTCATAGAAAAATTTCTAGTAACTGAGTAAATGAATGATTGCAACACCCTAAGCAATCAGTAATTCTGTTGCGACTGAATAGTTTTCAGGTATTCTCCAAAATTCGATCCTGATATACAGACTACATCTACAAAACTATGTACTTATTTAGATATTTTCAAAGCACCTAATTGAATGTAATTTGGAAAGCATATTGAAAATCAACTGAAATTTTCCTTTCTTTTTTAGTACTTGGCATTATTGGAAGGGTTTCAAATGTAATTTTATAAAAAATATTTATAATATTAATATTGATTGAGTCATATTTGAACATTACTGTTTTGAGTTATAAATTCTCTATCAGCAACAAAATTTGGGAATGTAAGTAGGAAAATAGAACTCTACTTCCCAGTAATCAGGGAAAAGTTTTGAAGAAATGAAAAAGATAAATGTCAGTTTTTTGAAGAATAATTAATTTTCTCTGTGTTTGAGGGCTGGATTTTAGGTAAAAATTTCTACCATATCAAGCACTGATGTTGTATTTTACGAGACTTAACAATGATTGCCTTTTGTTTAAGTTTTCCTCTGTTTAGTGGTGCTAAGTGGTCATCCATGCTCATGAGTATTTTGCACTATACAAGGTAAACCAGAAGGACCATTCCTAGCTGCTATTCTCTGATATTCCTTCCCCAACTTTACCAGTTAGCATCCATTCCTATCAATAATTTGATAGGAAGGCAAATTATTGCTCCCCTATACTTTCATTGCTGCTTTTGTCTTTAGGGTCCCCAAATTAAAACATTTTAACATTGACTTCTAAGGTTGTACTTAAAAAATAAAAATTGATTACATGTTAATCTATGCTGAACTTTCCTTTACAATCCAATAATATTCTCCTTTAAGAGGAAGGATGTAGTATTTATTTAAATTAGCTTTCTACATGAAAGAAAACAAAGTCTTTGTAAATATTTTCTGTAATTTCAGCTCAAAACACGTTTTGTAAGCACAGTGTGCAAAATGCAGTCACAGTGGGAGTTTTTGAATACACGAAACTGAAGAGTGAGAAGTATAAGATAATTGAAATGTCTATTGTACATAATCCTTGATGACTCTGAATGGCAAATAATTGTGTAAAAAAGAACCAAATCAATTCTTACATTGTCAACTGGAAATTTATCATTCTATATATGTATAGAGCACAAAGTGATGTTACTATTTGTGAATACACAATGGAATAAATAAATAAAACAAATTAACATATCCATCACCTCAAATACTTAATCATTTTTGTGGTGCGAACGTTTGGAATGTGTACTCTCTTGGCAATTTTGAAATGTCAACCCAGTTTTAACTGATTTAGACACAAGGTGTATATATGTTTTCATTTTCTAGACTGGAGTTATTGCAAAAATAAGGCACATATTAGAATTTTGTGACTCTTACAAGTTTGGAAATCTGGTTTAAAGAAGCGATTTGCTTGTCTAAGGCATGTATCTGAAAGTATTATAAGGATTCCTATGTTTTATTTAAAGTACAGCTTGGTTAGTTCTTCATAACAACAATGATTTTCATGCAAGGTATAAATAAGTAAAGAAGAGGAAAAGCACCTGAAAGGTAAAAATCTCCAAATTTTTCAACTTAAATCATTTAGTATATAACATTGAACATAATCTTAGAAAGCATTCAAGATTTATCTAGGACTTCATGTTGTAGACCTGAATACAGGACTTTTTACATTACTTTTATTCCAAGATGATTCAATATTTTGTCTTGTTCTAAACAAATTGAACAGAGAGAAAATTGAAAATCTCTCATCAAGACACGTAGATAATTGCGTTAGCTCTTAAAATGGAGCATTCTTCTTTTATTTGTGAAATTTGAAAATTTTAGCACCTTCTGATAAAGGAATTTAAAACAAACCTTTATTTCTTTACATGACTGTCTGATTTCAAATGATTTGTTTCAGGGTGAAAATGAACAGACAGACAAGTTAATCAGTCAGGACAAAAATAGAACAGAGGTAGTTCATTCTCAGGTGGTCAATATTTTCAGTCACAGGATGGATTACAAACGACATCTTTCTACATATGTTTTAGTCATTCAAAAAATTATATGGACTTTGAATCACTATAAAATGAGAGGATAAAGAATAAGTAGTCAAATAAATGTGGTCTAGAAATGGATCTGGCTTTTTAAAGTTAAGTAATTTAAAAAGTACACTATTGAAAGATTAATTATTGAATTATTATTTGAAGCTAGTCTTATCCTAGGCTAGTCTTACCTTTAGTGTGGTGGAGAACTGTTTTGGGTTCTTTCTGTTAACTTACACTGACAATGAACTTTTAATGCCAACATTCTCTTAACATTTTAAAGGTGAAGTAGAAAACATTGCTTTAATTATATGTGTGAACTCTGACAGATTTCTATAGCTTTCAAGTTCAGAAAGTTAAATGGGTCTAAGACTTATAAATATCTCATTACAGGGGATCAAAGTTTGATATTTCCTAATTGGCACTAAAGAGCTTCTGGATTTTTGTCATCTAAATGGCAGGGGTTTTAAGGCTTGATTAGCAGCTCAACCATTTAAAATCATGTTGATTCTGCGGTGATGTCCTTTTTGTATAAATTCATAAGAATGAAGGCAGATTAAAAGAAACTACCACTGGGTGCAGTGGCTCTAATCATAGCACTGTGGGAGGCCAACGCAGGTGGATTGCCTGAGCTCAGGCGTTTGAGACAGGTCTGAGCAACAATGAGACCCCATTTCTAAAAGTAGCCAGGCTCTGTGGCAGGTGCCTGTAGTCCCAGCTACTTGGGAGGTGAGGCAAGAGGATTGCTTGTGCCAAGAGTTTGAGGTTGCTGTGAGCTCTGACGACGCGGCACTGCACCAAGGGCAACAAAGTAAGACTCCATCTTAAAAAGAAAAAAAATTACATATAAATAAATAAAATAAATTTCCATAGTTATTATTGATCATTTAGCATTATCTGAGTTTATTTCTTTCTTTAGTTAGAGACAGTTGATTTCTAGAAAATACTAGAAGCATTTTATTTCATTGCCATTCTTTTAACAGTTATTGTCAATGACATTTACAGATTTGAATTATTGTGGCTATCATCCTGACAATGTTTACTTCTCCATAATTTGACCAGGAAACTCTCAGAAGTATTTTGAATCTCTGAAATTCCAAAATGGCTCTTCTTTTTTCAAAATTTCTGGATTTTGAACTTCTTGCCAAAGGTGTGTCTGCGAGGGACTCAGCATCATACTCTAAAATAAAGCAGGAGACTCCGATAGCTCATACAATATATTGTTTTGAATTTATAAGCTGATCTTATACAGAGTTGCTATTAGCATTTTGAATATCTCAAAGGTTTTATTGAAACATGAAGCTTAAAATATTTCAGTAGTTTTTTTCTGCTGATAGTTTGATATTTTGACCTTTTATTTTCTAAACTGAATCTTGGAAATTTTGTTGAGTCACTTAGCTTAATAGATATCCCTCCAGAAGAGCTTTTTACCCTGTTTGGGACATTGAAATATTTTGCATACTTTCATTTTATTTAATGATGTGGGTTTTTTAGCCTTATTTAAGGTCGTGGTTTAAAATATTTTAAAACTTTCATCTTCATAATAAATACTATTTAACTGTATGGAACCGTGGTTGTGCCTTCTCTTGGATATAACATTGAAAGGCAGAGGCAAATGGAGGCATATTTTGTTGACATTTTTTACAGAACCATCATTTCTGCAAAAAAGAGAGCTTTAAGTTAATGACTGCAAGGCTAAGAGAAGGCTCACTGAGACAACTCCGGCTTGATGCCATGACACAAATGTACTATGTCAGTGGAGGAATGTGGCTACACACATAAATCCTGAAGGATGGAGCAGGCATTATCATAGTTGGTAAAAATTGCCACAGCTGAAATGATTAGAAGGGATTATGGGCTGTCCAGGGAAATAAAGTCAAAATGAAAGGACTATAAACATTGTACTTTAATTTTGTGGTTCCATGTTTGAGCCAAAAGGGTAATCAGACAAAATTGTGGAACTATTGTGGGGAAAAATGATGTTTCTAAAATGTGTCTACTTTTGTATAAGCCCCAGAATAATAGATATTTTCCTTCAAATAGGAACAGGCCTCTGAATGGAGAATTGCTGACTTGAAAAAAGATACACACGAATGCCACAGTGTTTAATTATGCAGTGATGGCTAATACTAGGCAGCCTGTGAGTTGTCCTATGTCTGGTAGTGGGACAGATTTTTATCATTTGTATTTTGAAAGGACAGAGGTAAGCAAAGAATTAGAAGTCTGATCCACCCTAATTTTAAGTTTAGTAAATTTTGGAAGAGTCTATTAACTAAGGAAACAAGATTTATGGTCAAGTGGGGTGGCTCGCACCTGTAATTCTAACACTCGGAGAGACCAAGGTGGCAGGACTGCTTGAACTTGAGAGTTTGAGGTCAGCATGAGCAAGAGGGAAACTATCTCTACTGAAAATAGAAAAATTAGCTGGGCATTGTGGCAGGTGCCTTTAGTTCCAGCTCTTTGGGAGGCTGAGGCAGGAAAATTGCTTGACCCTAGGAGTTTGAGGTTATGGTGAGCTAGGCTGACATTATGGCACTCTAGCCTGGGCAATGGAGTGAGGCTCTGTCTCAAAAAAAGCCCAACCAAATAACTGCCCTCAAGATTTAAGTTGCTTTAAGACATATTCAAATATATGTCATAGCTAGAAATAGCTGTGATTGCAATAGAATTATTCAATCTTATTTTTGTTGAGTATGTTCATCCAAACAAAATTCATAAAACCTGTGATTCAACAGCTAGGAGATTCATTTGGAATTATTTTTCTTGTTATGTTTTTGTACCTTTTTATGTAAGAAAAATGTTCTTTTTAAAATTATTTTTTATTTCATAGTATTACAGGGGTACACGCATTTTGGTTTCATAATTTGCAAAGAAAAATATTCCCAAGAGACTTCTCGTAAAATAAGATGCTAGGTGAGAATGACCCTGGCTAGGTTTTAGAGATTTGAGGTTTAATTTGTTGTTTGCCACTATCTGTGTGATTTTGACAAATCATTTGCTTGCTACACTCAATGGATTTGGTTAAAGTGCTTTATTGGCTCTCTAAGTGGTATTTTGTTTGAAAGTTCTATTCAAATTTCTCATGGTTTAGAATTGCTGACTTCTCTTTTTTTTAAATTTTAACTATTTTATTTTTATTTATTTCGGATTAATATGAGGGTACACATAATTAGATTACATTGTTTGCATTTCTTAGGTTCAGTTCAAGGTGTGGTTGAGACCTGCACCCAGGGGGTGTGCTATATACCCTTAGATATGGACCTTAGGTGAGAACATACCAATCTCCCTCCCCTTCCCGTCTCTTTTTTCTCTCCTCCCCCTTTCTCCCCACTTGAATTTAATTGTGTTTTTCTTTCTTGTGAGAGTGTATTTTACCTATTGTTTTCATGTTAGCATTGTATACATTTGACACTTGTTTTTTATTCTTGTGATACTTTGCTAAGAATAATGTTTGTCAATTCCATCCAAGTAAATACAAAACATGTAAAGTATCCATTTTTTATGGCTGAATAGTATTCCATGGCTTTCGATGCAAGTATGAAGGTCTAGGCATGGCATAAGAACATAGTTTTAGTTACTAGTGAACTAATAAGGGAAGAGATAACTTTTGAATATTTAGGTGTATCTTAAAAATCAGAGAGATAGTTTTCAATAAGGCTTTATTATTTAGTCTAACTTTATCTTCATACTCTTTAGCTGGACTAAACAGAAGCAAATCATTATTTATAAATTGGTTCATTTTCATTGCTTTTTTTGGTAACAGATAACAGGTACATTAAATTAGTTATGATTTGTTTAAAAAACAGTTTAAAAAACAGGAGGCCCTTATTTTCCAAAAGATCAGTATTATTTGTCTTTCTATCATGTATAACCTCCAGATATATAGTGAGGAAGTCTACATAAACAGTGTTCAAATGAAAACTAAAGACATAAAGGCCAAATGGATTAGAAACTTACATTCAAGTGCTAGATACAGAGATACAGATCTTTGTGTCTCCTTTTGATTTGGAGAAAAGATTTATATTATCTTTTAGTTAAATATGTGGTATAATAAGTTGGTAGGACTTGAATTGGAGGGGAATCCGGTAAGGGGAATTAGAAGTCTGAATTTCATTTATGTGGGAAACCGATCTGATTCTCAGAGCAAAACTGGACTCCAAGAAAGAAATGAATATGTACATTTTTCTCTTGATCTATAGATTATTGAAACCTGAATGAATGTCCAGTTGCTAGACAGAAAAGATTAAGCAAGGAAAAATTTCAGGTTTCATAAATGGTGCAGTTGATATTCTAATTTGTCAAATTTCTCAGTGTAAAAAGAGGTCATTTAGAGAGAATAAAAACTGAGTAAATTCCTACAAAATAATGGGTACATCATAGCCAAGAAAGTGGGTACTCTTGAGAGTAAAAAGTAAGACAAAAGCCCATTGAAATGTGAAACCTCAAAAGAAGGGAAACCACATTAGAAAAAGAAAATATTTCCAAGCCACAAATAGGATGTTCAAGAGGAAAGTCTCAGAAGTCCAGTGATAGTGGTAAATCAAAAAAAAAAATTAGATTTTCCTGCACATTCTTTTTCAGTTAATTATAAAGACAATAACTCATGTGGTTGTTATAATATTCATATAAGTAATTTTCCCAGTGTTCCAAAATGACCATCTTGACTCTAGCTAATAAAAGTATGATTTAGAAAAAAGTCTAATTTTCAATAGTAATAGTAAAGAAATATTTAAAAGTATTTCTTTGTTGGCAATACGTTATTTAGCACCTTCCATTCTAATTGTTTTTTTTTAGTATATCTTGTTGGGGATGTTCCAGATATTTTATGGAGCAAATGGGCCTTTTAAGAGTCACTTTTTGGGGGCAGAACCTGTGGCTCAAGGAGTAGGGAGCTGGCCCCATATGCTGGAGGTAGCGGGTTGAAACCCGGCCTCGGCCAAAAGCTGCAAAAAAAAAAAAAAAAAAAAAAACAAGAGTCACTTTTTTTCTGAGAAGATGAATACGAACTCTTCTTAGAATGTAAGTCGCATGGTTTGTGCTCTACATATTACACAATTGCACAAGTTCCATGTGGTATGAACCAGCACAAAAGTCAGCCAAGATGAGCAATTTGTGAGAAAAGTACATACATAAAACAAGCTGTGTGTACTGTCACCACACAATTCCATCCTTCAGGTTAATTAATCAGTATTGTGTCACCTTTCTTAAAATTCTAAAATAGAATGAAAGATCAAAAAGTGATTTTGGCTGACTCAGGAAGTCTGGATATGGTATTTGTCACTCCTTCGGTGTTCTGCATTCAGGAGGGAGTAGCACTCTGCACTGTAGGGCTGTAGTAAATTTTGCATGAGTGGAATTTTAACATGGATGATTGAAAATTGAGTGATTTTAAAATTGCAAAGATCTCAGGGAAAGCAATATTGGTGTTGATCCAAACATAGGTCCGTTTAAATCCTTCATACTTGATAACAGTCTCCACAAAAGAGCACCACTTAGTGGCTCAAGTTCTACAACACACTTAAACTTATGGATGCAGCATTGCTCAGAGGGAAATATATAGCTATAAACACCTATCTTAAGAAAGAAGAAAGATCTCAGATAAATTGCCTAAACTTTATTTAACTAGAAAAGTAAAAGCAAAATAAACTCAAGTAAAGCAAAAGGGAAATAGATATTAGAACAAACATAAATGAAATAAAGAATAGAAAAAGAAAAGAAACAAAACTCAAAGGAGTTTGTTTGAAAAGATAGGCAAAATTCATGAGCTAGACTAATTTAAAAAAAAAGCAAAAAATGCCGCAATGGTACTGGCACAAAAATAGAGACATAGACATTTGGAATCGTATAGAAACTCAGGAAATGAAACTAATAACTTATAACCACCTAATCTTTGATAAACCAATCAGAACATATCTTGGGGGAAAGACTCCCTATTCAATAAATGGTGCTGGGAAAACTGGATATCCACATGTAAAAGACTGAAACTGGACCCTCACTTTTCCCCACTCACAAAAATTGATCAAGTTGGATAAAGGACTTAAATTTAAGGCATGAAACAATAACAATCCTGAAAGAAAACATAGGAAAAACACTGGAAGATATAGGCCTGGGGAAAGACTTCATGAAGAAGACTGGCATGGCAATTGCAACAACAACAAAAATAAACAAATGGGACTTAATTAAACTCAGAAGCTTCTGTAGAGCTAAGAAGACAACAACCAAAGCAAATAGACATCTTACCCAATGGGAAAGGATATTTGTATATTTTGAATCAGACAAAGGCTTGATATCCAGGATCTGTAGGGAACTCAAATTAATCCACATGAAGAAAGTTAACAATCCCATATATCAATGGGCAAGAGACTTGAATAGAACCTTCTCTAAAGAAGACAGATGAATGGGTAACAAACATATGAAAAAGTGCTCATCATCCCTAATTATTAGAGAAATGCAAATCAAAACCACCCTGAGATACCATCTAACTCGAGTGAGAATGGCCCACATCACAAAATCTCAAAACTGCAGATGCTGACATGGATGTGGAGAGAAGGGAACACTTTTACACTGCTGGTGGGACTGCAAACTGATACAACCTTTTTGGAAGGAAGTATGGAGAACTCTCAAAGAACTCAAGCTA
>CAUYON010070840.1:0-14861 GCA_963573935.1 Arctocebus calabarensis | reverse complement strand
TGTGTACATTAGTTCAACCATGGGGTACAGTGTGGGGGCTTCACATGCAATCTGAGATATTTTATCAACCTGATTGACATACCATTCATGATGTTTTCTCGTTTACTATATGAAAACATTTTTGATCCTTGTTTAGAAGTTTTCTCCTGACCCTTCGAATATGTACCACACATGTGATCTCACCCTTTGTCCCATCTCCCCCCACCCTCTCCTTTTGTTCTCGCTCAGGCTGGTCTCAAATTCCTGAGCTCAAGAAACCCACCCACCTCAACCTCCCAGAGTGCTAGGATAACTACAGGCATGAGCCACCACACCCAGCCTATTAAAAATGGAAATCTTAAAGGTTATTGAAATCTCATCCATGTTTCACTAATTTAAACAATCTCTTCTGTTCTCTGAAACTAGAAGCATGTACATGTATGTGTACATATATACTAAGCAATGATGTTTTTTAAAAGTCTGGCAATCTTATAATTCATCTGACATGCAATTTAGGACAAAAGAGAAAATGATGAAGTCAGAAAAACCAGAGAGACAATATTTACTACAAATTAATTTGCATCTCATATAGATTTATTATTTCAAATTAGCTATTTGCTAATAGCTTAAACATAAAGTAAAGGTACTATTTAAATGAAAAAAACTGTAATAAACATTTCACTATGATTTAAGATACAAATTTCTTTCCCATAATACCTACAAAGCAATATGCTCATTTTTAAAAGACATCAATGAGAAAGTTTACTGTGAAAACCCTGATTTCAAATGAAGAATCTACGTAGCACTCCTACACTAACAAGTGTTAGAAAAACTGCTAATGCTAATAACAAAAATGATAACATCAATGCAATCTCAATCTGTCTTTTTAAAAGAAAAAGGCTTTAAAAGACAAAGTCAATCAATAAAAAGAAAAAACTGATCAATTTGCAACTCATCAAAATTTAAAACCTTTTCTTTGAGAAATATCTATAAAAGAATGAAAGAAACAAGCTACAGACCGGGAGAAAATATTTGAAAACCAATTATCTGACAATCGACTAGAATCTAGACTATATTAAAAAAGAAAACAACTCTCAAAACTCGAAAGAAAAATAAATCCCATTAAAAATGGCCAAAAGAACACGAACAGATCTTTCATTTGGAGAAAATACAGAGATAGTAGCAAATAAGCACATAAAAAGATGTTTAATATCATTCGTCAACAGAGAAATGCATATTACAACTATGAGATCATTATGTACCTAATCATGAAAACACTAAATGCTGGTGAAGATACAGAAAAATGTGATCATTCATATACTACAGGTAAGAATGTACAATGGTGCAGCCTCCCTGGAAAAGCCTGGCAGTTTTGTACAAAACAAACAAGCAAATGCAATACGGTCCATCTGTTGGATTTGGGAGTATTTATCCCAAAGAAATAAAAAGGAATGTTTGTGCAAAAAAACTGTACAGTAATGTTTATAGCTATTTTATTCACAACAGTTAAACACTGGAAACAGCTCAGATATCCTTCAATAGGTGACTGGTTAAACATACCATGAAATACTACTTAAAAATAAAACAGAACAAACTATTGATAAAGGCAGCAATTTAGACAACACTCCAAAGATTTATGCTGAGTGGGAAAACGGTAATCTCATAACGTTACTTATTGTATGTTTTCATTTATACAGCTTTATTTTTTTTTTTTTGAGACAGAATCTCACTCTTTTGCCCCCGGGGTAAAGTGCCATGGATTCATAGCTCACAGCAAACTCAAACTCTTGGGCCTGAGCAATCTTCTTGCCTCAGCCTCCCAAGTAGCTACTATACCCATCTAGTTTCTCTTTTTTTAGTAAAGATGGGGTCTCACTATTGCTCAAGCTGGTGTCAAACTGTAGAGCTCAAGCAATCCACCTGCCTTAGCCTCCCATAGTGTTAGGATTACAGGCTTGAGGAATGGTGCCAGGCCTTTACATAGCATTTCTCAAATACCAAATTTTAAAAACAAGGAACAGGTTGAACAACAGTAGTGAAGGGCAATGGATTCTTATACTAATGAAACTACTGCATCTTGACTGTAGTAGATGCATAAACCTACACATGTAATAAATTGTATGAAACTAAATACATACAGAGAAATTATAATAAAAAAGACTGGGGAAATTGGTGGAAGATTTCAGGATTATATGAATGTCAACATCTTGATTGTAATAATATACTTTCATTTTGCAAGACATTACCACTGAGAGGAACTGTTACTTCTTAACAACTATGTGAATCTATATATCTCAATAAATTTTCAATTAAGAACAAAAAGCCATGTTTATCTAGAAATCTTCCTCAGTTCTTTTTCCTTTGCTGTCACATATTTAACTCTTTAAGTGCTCTTAACGTACAAAAATGAATAGGCCTCAGTGTTTTTCTACAAATAACTTATAATCTTGAGAAATAAGTCAAGGACACACTAAAAAAAGATAGTGCAAGGTAGAATATTTAGAATATGTTAAAGTCCACATGGTTGAATGTTAACTGCCAAAAGAAAGGTGTAACAGATGAATGGAAAAACGAAATAGGATCTACAATGGATTATTTCATCCATAAAAGGGAATGGAGTTCTGACACATGCTACAACATGGATGAATCTCAAAAATATTACACTCAGTGAAATAAGCCAGACACAAAAGAACAAACATTTTATGATCCCACGTACATGAGGTACCTAGAATAGACTGAAAATTCACAAAGTCAGAAATAAATTAAATTAAAGGTTACCAGGGGCTTAAGAGAGAAAAGAGAAATTATTGCTTAGTGTTTATAGAATTTCTGTTTTGGAGGATAAAAAGCAGCTTGGAAATGGATTGTGGTAATGGTTGCACAACACTGTAACTAATGTAATGTAATGAATGTAACTAATACCATAAAATTGTGTTTTTAAAATTGCTAAAAATGACAAATTTTATAAGTATCTTAATACAGTAAGAAAAAAATAATTTCATACCAGCTTTATTCATATTCATATTAGCCCAAACCCAAAGCACAGGTGTTCATCTATAGAAGAGCAGATGAGCAAACTGGAATTCACGTAATAATACTAAACAACAAAAAGGAGTAAAATACCAATGGTGAATCTCAAAATATTATGCTGAGTTAAAGCCTTCCACAAAAGGGTACAAACTGTATGATTCCAGTTATATAGTGGCAAAACTAATCTATAGTGAAATAAATCAGAAAGTGGTTGCTTCTGGAGGAGAGACAGAGATTGATTGGAAAGGGGAATAAAAGAGGGTGCCTTGCTCAATGGTTAGAGCGCCGGCCCTGTGCACTGGGGGTGGTGTGTTTGAACACTGCCCAGGCCTGCTAAAAAAAAAAAAAAAAAAAAATCCCCATTTGTGGGCCAGATGCAGTGGCTCACACCTGTAATCCCAGCACCTGGGAGGCAGATGTGGATGGACTGTCTGAGGGTCTGCCCGAGCCAGACTGAGACCTTGTCTCTAAAAACAGCTGGATGTTGTGGTGGGCACCTGTAGTCCCAGTTACTCAGGAGGCTGAGGCAAGAAAATCACTTGAACCCAGGAGTTTGAGGTTGCTGTGAGCTACGATACCATTGCACTCTACCGGGGGTGACAAAGTAAGACTTGGTCTCAAAAAAAGGGGGGGAAAGGGAATAGAAGAATTTTCTCAGGTGGCAGAAA
Organism: Arctocebus calabarensis; assembly: GCA_963573935.1. Classification (NCBI taxonomy): domain Eukaryota; kingdom Metazoa; phylum Chordata; class Mammalia; order Primates; family Lorisidae; genus Arctocebus; species Arctocebus calabarensis. The sequence goes on along the minus strand of CAUYON010070840.1, from coordinate 11,184 downwards.
CTATATCTTGTAGGTACTTAGTTTGCACAGGTGAACATGTTTGTCAAAACCCATCAAACAGGCTGAGCACAGTAGCTCATGCCTATAATCCTAGCACTTTGGGAGGCCAAGGAAGGAGGATCACTTGAGGCCAGGAGATCAAGAGCAGCCTGAGCAACACTGCAAGACCTCATGTCTTCAAAATATATTAAAAACCTACCCAGCTATGGTGCCACATGCCTTAGGTCCAGCTATCAGAAGGCTGAGACAGGAGGATTATTTTAGCCCATGAGTTGGTAACTACAGTGAGCTGTGGGTGACACCACTGTACTCTAGCCTGGGCAAAAAAGATCCTGTCTTAAAAATGAAACAAAAAACAACAACGCATCAAATGTGCATTTAAGATTCATGTATTTCACTTATGTAGAAAGCAGAAAAAGAATTACAAATGAGACTGAACTTCAGTTAATGATATGTAGGCTGAAGTGGTATACTAATGGTTACCACTTACTTTAAATTGCAATAAAAACACAGATTGAGGGATGGGCAGATTAATAAATATGCGATAAAGCAAATACAACAAAGTTTTAACAACTGTAAAATATAAGTGATGGGTATACCGGTGCTCACTTTATAACTTATTCAAGTTTTCTGAATGTTTAAAAATATTCGTAATAAAATGTTGAGAAAAGATACATACCAACAAAACAGTTGTTTCTCTTCTTCTCAAGAACTTGGCTTATATTTCTAATACTACAAAGTGAAAATTTATTGTTGTTAAGTTTGTCTCCAGATGTTGCTCTTGCATACATGATGTAATTGCCATTTTCTTTTTGTCCTAAATTCTTAGATTCTCCTGGTGTGCACTCTGTTCCAGAATCATGCTGTCAAACAGAATATAGAGTTACATAAACAGGAAGAAAAATAAGGTTTTCAGGTCATCTGATTAAATGTAATGTCCTCATGAGAAGAACAATGAAAGCTTTGGACTCTCCTTTACAAAGAATCTTACAATTGTTTTACACAGTAAGAAGGGAAACAACTTGCTTTTCTAGGAGCCACTGTCTTAGAAAGGAAGGAAAATTATTGGAGGTCTAGCCCCAATAATTAATAGCTTTCTAAGTAGGAAACAGAATTGAGGACAAACTGTCAAAAATTTATTAAAATAAGCTCACCTACTTTAAAAACTAATAACAGTTAACATAAATTACTTTTAAATTACCAAATATTCTTTAAAATACATGCTAAATTACAGGTTATAATTAGGTCAGGAAGATAAAGGTGGTGAAAAAACAATAGAACAGAAACAAAACAGATTGGTATGGGACTAAGCACACACATTAACAGAATAGGAATCAAAGATAGCTAACTTCTTAACCAGTATGTACAAAAGATAAGTAAAAATGCTGGTAAGGATAGAAACACAATGATCTGCTTTGAAATGAAAATTAAGAAACACCAAAAGGAAAAACAAAAATTTTGCTTTGTGGAATAAATAGGAGATGGAATTCTCTGTACATGTAAATGCACACAAGTGGTATCTGGTTTTAGTAAATTTTACTGAAGTATCAGGTATGTACAGAAAAGTTCCAAAGCATAGTTCCCTGAATTTTCTTAAAGTAAACATGCTATGTGACCAGTGCTGAGATCAAACAATAGAAACACTTCCCCAGCAGCCCCTGCTCTCCTTGGGGCTAAACATTAAAACACATACAATGCTCCTCAAAAAATCCAGAACACATTAAAAAGGGTAAAAAAAAGGTACTCAAGTAATAGTTCTATTTAGTATAAGACATTAAGTCTAAATATAAGACATTTAGTATAAGGTCTTATACTAAATAAACATTAGAAAGGGTAAAAAAAAAAAAAGGTACTCAAGTAATAGTTTTATTTAGTATAATGTCTTATTTACAGAAAACGGAACATTTTACACCAAACGGAACATTTGGTGGGATTATAAACTAATACAGCCTCTTTGGAAAGAAGTATGGAGGATCCTCAAAGAGCTGAAAGTAGACCTTCCATTTGATACCCCAATCCCATTACTAGGTATCTACTTAGAAGAAAAAAAAAATCATTTTACTATTAAGGACATTTGTATTAGAATGTTTATCGCAGCTCAATTCATAATCACCAAGATGTGGAATCAACCCAAGTTATATACCATGGAATACCATGCAGCTATAAAAAGATGGGAGACTTCACATCTTTTGTATTAACCTGGATGGAGTTGAAGAACATTCTCCTTAGTAATCACAAGAATAGAAAAGCAAGCATCTAATGTACTCAGTACTAATATGAAACCAGTAGGTGAACACCCATGGAAGAGAAAAACACAAATTTTGTGGGAGGAGCAGGGAGAAGGGAGAGGGGAGGTGATCAGTGTGCTCTCACCTAACGGGCACAATGTAAAGGTATTCAGCAAACCTCCTGAGTGAGGGGCCCAACTACAACTTGGACTTTATCTAAAAAATGCAAACAATATAACCTAATCATTTGTACCCTATTATTCTGAAATTCAAAAATAATAAAATAATGAAAAAACAAAGAACAACAATCATTTGGGGAAAAGTATTCAGAAAGAAAAGGACTGCCCCAAGACACAGGTTTATTTCCCCACAGCCAGTCTTTCATTTTCTATTCCCTCATTCTGAGATGACTATTAAAAATATGACCCCTGATACTCCTTAGCTTTCTCCTGAAGGTAGATTCAGCACTTAACTATACTATTCTCCAGTATTATCTTGCTTTATGCTTTCATTCCATAGAATTCAATGTGGTCTTGGGTAAGGTATAGCAATACAATTATTTTCAGCATTAGAATTTTCAAAAGGGAAAGAAAATAAGCCCAATACTATATAACACTTGATGTCATTACAGAATATCTTAATACTTTTCAATTCAATAAATATTAGTGAATGCCCATTATTATACAAGGAGGCAATATAATATGAAATATAATATGTAAATATAATATTAGTGAATGCCCATTATTAAACAAAGGAGGCAATATAATATAAAATAGAATATGTAAATATAATAAATATTAGTGAATGCCCATTATTACACAAGGAGGCAATATAATATGAAAATATAAATTTGAGACAAGTATTATCTCTAGCCTTAAGGAATTTACATTCTATTCTAAAATGATGACAAATTATGACAGATCTGCCTAATCTGAATTACTATCTCATAAATCCATTACAGACATTGCTAATCAATTATTGCTTTATCAGTCCAGGGGATATTATAGGTCATCATTAACAGCATGGAATGGATAATAAACTTTAAACAACTATGCTAGATATTTGCCATCCTCAGATAAGGGAATAAAACAAGCACACAAGTAAGTAAAACATAAAATAGAACATAAAAGGCTATCTTGCCGGGATGCCAAAAAGTGCTATGAGGTTCAATTCACAAGAAAGGTTCAACTCACAAAGAAACTATAATCTTAGTTTGACAAGAAAAGAGAAAAATTTTCTAATTATTAAAAAATATGTACTCTTGAAAGTGGCCAGTCTGACCACGTTGGAAGCACTTGTTCTTAGCTGCTCTGGCTTCCCTCTTCTCCTGAATGGTGCCTGCCTGTAGTGTCATTGCTAGTGCTGTTGAGAGAGAATACCTGAGAAGGGTGAGGTCTAGGAGAACAGGTCTTCTCAAGGAGACCACAAGGATACACTTGCAGTGTCCTCTCCATAGTGACTCAGCTCTTGGGAATATGTAAACTTAATTTCCTGGAACTTGGAAATTTTCAAGTTTTGTGAAATCCTATAGTTCTGTAGGGGCTGGAATAGCATCGCCCACATGATTCAAACTGGCCAATGAGAAAGGAAGAGAGATCACCCCTGGAGAGAACATGCACCTGGTAGTTGTTGCCAATCCTCTGGTCACGCCCCTGATCAACCTGGACGACGTGAACCAATGAGCATGCCAGGGAGACAATTTGGCCACCCTGTGTGGATGCCCCGGTTGGGCAGAGAAAGGACACCCTCGGCGGGTCTTTAAGGAGTCAAACAATGGGACGAACTGGCATGTAGGAACAGGTACCTACACCGGGAGCCATCTAAGGCAAGAGCCTCAAGCTGCCCCTTGGGTACAGTGCCCTGACATCACAGCTCACAGCAGCCTGCAACTCCTGCATTCAAGTGACTCTGCTGCCTCTGCTTCCCAAGCAGCTGGGACTACAGGCGCCCACCACAATGCCCAGCCATTTTTTTGGTTGCAGCTATCATTGTTGTTTGGTCAGCCCAGGCTGGATTTGAACCCACCAGCTCAGGTATATGTGGCTGGGTCTTAGCTGCTTGAGCCACAGATCCAGAACCTGTAACACTGCATCTTATTGTGCCTAATCCGTATAGTCTGCTGAGTCTGCTTCCAGCAGAAGCCAAGTGGCCCAATTGCCTGGATTTAAAAGATGCCTTTTTCAGTATAAGGCTGGCTCTGGGAAGAGGCTGCTTGCTTTCCAGTGGGAGAGACCAGACATGGAAACTGCGATCAAGTACACATGGACCAGGTTGCTACAGGGGTTCAAAACACCCACAATTTTTGGAGAAGCGCTGGCTTGTGATCCCCAGAAATTCCTAGCTGAAGAATTAGAATGTGTGCTGGTCCAGTATATTGATGATCTCCTTTTAGGGCACCCTACCCAGGAGGGCTGTGCCTGAGGCACGGACTGTCTTTTATGACATCTTGAGGTATGTGACTATAAAGTGTCTAAGCGAAAGGCCCAGACTTGCTGTAGCAAGTATGTTATCTAGGATTTACTATCCAGCAGGGGTCAGGAGGTAGGTCATTAATCGCCTCCCCACTCCCACGAGCTGAAAAGAGGTTTAAATTCTTAGGCGCAGATGGCTTTTGTCATCTTTGGATCCCCAACTTTGCCGTCTTGGCTAAGCTCTTGTATGAGGCAACTAAAGGAGAGGAAGGAGAGCCCTTAGAATGGGGAGAATAACACGAACATGTCTTCTCCCAGCTTAAGATGAGGCTGATAAATGCACCTGCATTTGGGGCTACCAGACTTAACCAAGCCCTTCCCTCTATATATTTCAGAGAGAGGAAAGATGTCAGTAGATGTATTAATCCAGCTGGTTGAGTCCTGGCCAGAGGTAGCTTACCTCTCTAAGCAGTTATATGGAGCGGAAAAAAGATGGCCTCCATGCTTATGGCCTGTAGCCACTTCTGCTCTCCTTGTGTAAGAACCTGATAAGCTGACTCTAGGGCAGGATCTAAGAGTGAAAATATCCCACTCTGTGTTCACTTTAATGAACACAAAAGAACATTTTTGATTCTCTAATGCAAGAACACCCTGAACCCAGCCACACTCCTTCCAGTCAGTGGAAGAAAGACTGAGCATGACTGTATGGAAGTTATAGATAATGTGTATTCTAGTAGACCTGATTTGTGTGACCAGCCTTTGACAGTTGCAAACTGGGACTTGTAGGTAGACTACTCACAAAGTGAGTGGTGGGCTGGGTATGCAGTGATTCCCTTAACAGAGACTGTAGAGGCTAAGTCCCTACGCCAAGGAACATTGACTTAGAAGGCTGAGTTAATTGCCTTGACTAGAGCCTTAGAACTAAATCAAAAGAAAAATGTGAATTATTTTCTGACTTTCCAGGTACATGGGGCATTGCACAAAGAAAAGGGACCATTAAATTCTGGGGAAAAGGACATTAAGTATCAGCAGGAGATACTTCAGTTACTAGAGGCAATACTAAAACCCATGAAGGTGGCAGTGATGCACTGTTATGGACCACCATCACTAAAGGGAACACTAGGGTCAGTACTGAGGCAAAAGGGCTGCATCCAACCATACCAGGGGTTGCAAGTGGCTCCCCTCATCCCATGGGTTCCAGAGCTCACCCCTATCTACTCCCGGGAGGAGAAGGAATGGTTGGCTGTGGAGGGGAGCCAGGAAGCACATGGAGGATGGATAAGGATTCCAGACAGATGAGTAGCAGTCCCCCAGATTCTAGGAGCCACCGTGGTGACAGAAGTATTTGATGAAGTTGCTGGGCTGGTACTTCTACATCTCCCACCTGGCAGCCCTGGCCAAAAACTATCAATCTACAGTGTGTCACCTGCAACCAGTTCAAAGCACACCAAGGACTGTCGGTACCCCCAAGAATCTAGTCATACGGAGCAACGCCCTTCAAGGACTTCCAAGGAGACTTTACTGAAATGCCCAGGTTTAGCGGGAACAAGTACTTGCTGGTGATGGTCTATCAGACTTGGAATAGGTAAAAGCCTTCCCCACCAGGGAAAAAGGACTCCTGAAGTAGTAAGATATTGCCCAGAGAAATTGTCCCATGGTGTAAGTTGCCACTCTGGTTTAAATTTGACAACAGGTTAGCCTTGGTAACAGAACTAGTGCAAATAATAAGCTACAGCTTTAAATAACTTACAGGCCTCAAAGCTTAGACAGAGTAAAATGCATGAACAGGACCATATAACCAGAAATTGGTAAACTCCACCAGGAAGCAAAGCTCAACTGGGTATAGGCCTTACCACTGGGGTTGTTCAAAGAGGCCTCTATCAATCCTCTGCAATTTAGCAGGAACTCCTAAAAAAACTGAGAAAGACTAAACCGAGTAGACAAAAACCCTAAAAAAAGTAGCAAGGAAAATCTCCACTGGGGTAATTAACCATGTTCTGTTTAGTCTTTTGTGTCTATACATCCTTTCTCTCTGGAAAATCAAGTGGACCAAGTCTAGCTCTAGAATCAGAAACTGGTCCCCTGAAACCAAGGTAGAAAGGACTTTCCACCATCATCCTGACCACATGCATAGCAGCAAAGGTGAAAGGAATCCTCACGTGGAATCATTGCAGCTGGCTGAATAGGGCTTTACTGCCCCTTAGAAAGTAAAGGTAACTTTTAAAATAGTCAACATGCCCTGTTGTTGACTGGACAACAGGGCAGCCACATACTAGGAGCTGGCTGGTCAACGCATTGCTGAAGCCTGAGGAAAATCCTTGAGGAACTTGTCTTAATTGGACTTTGGACTTTGGGAAAAGGGGAGAAAAATGTGACACAGAAAAGTAAAAACTCATATGTATATTAGCCCACCACCATGGTACTATTCAGGCCTAAGTAGAGAATCCAAGAAGAGTCACAGGCCCTAAGACCTCAGTGATAAAAAGTAATTGATATTGGCACCTGCAGAAACAAGCTGATATTGAGACCCCCAAATTAAAATATATTGGAGTCTCAAAAGGGGGCAATGAGAGAGGATACCTGAGAAGGGTGAGGTCTAGGAGAACAGGTCTTCTCAAGGAGACCACAAGGATACACTTGCAGGGTCTTCTCCATGGTGACTCAGCTCTTAGAAATTTGTAACCTTAACTTCCTGGAACTGGGAAATTTCCAAGTTCTGTGAAACACTGTAGTTCTGTAGGGGCTGAAATAGCATCTCCTGCTCAATTCAAACTGGCCAATGAGAAGAGTACCTGTGGGGTGGAACTTTTTGACTGAATAAAAAGGGAAAGACGAAGCCAGTTGGGGAGCACGGCCATTTGGATTTCTTCTATACCATAAGCTCCTGGCTGGTGAATAAAGGCCTTCCTCTTATACAAAAAATATGTACTCTTAAAGAAAATTTAGAAAATAAAGGAATAAAGAAAAATTCAATCATAATCTACCATACATAGTAAATTTGGTCTATTTCCTATATTACATATCTAGCTATACCAAAATCTAATATAACATTTGAATGATGGCATGTGTATATACACGTTTATCTTAGCGTAACAGTACAAGATATACACTGCAAAGCTTGAGTTTTAAATGACTATAGAGCATTAATGTTAATATTTTCCTATTGTAGAATCATTTAAAACTTTTTGCTACTATAAATAAAACTAGTGAGAACCAGGAGATGAACCAGGCACCTTTCGTTATTTTATTTTCGATAAACCTATCTAAAACTTAAATTGGGGGAAAGGCTCCCAATTAACCAATTAACAAATGGTGCTGGGAGAACTGGTTGGCAACTTGTAGAAGACTGAAACTAGACCCACATCTTTCACCTCTAACAAAAATTGACTCTCACTGGATAAAAGACTTAAACCTAAGACATGAAATCATAAAGATTCTTGGAAAGAGTGCAGGAGAAACACTTGAAGAAATTGGTCTGGGAGAAAACTTTATGAGGAAGACCCCCCCGGGCAATTGAAGCAATACCAAAAATGCATTACTGGGATCTGATCAAACTAAAAAGCTTCTGCACTGCCAAGAACATAGTAAGTAAAGCAAGAAGACAGCCCTCAGAACGGGAGAGGATATTTGCAGGTTACGTTTCCGACAAAGGTCTGATAACCTGAATCCACAGAGAACTCAAACTTATCAATAAGAAAAGAACAAATGATCCCATTTCACTACGGGCAAGAGACCTGAACAGAAGCTTCTCTGAAGAAGACAGGTCCTTGGTATACAGACACATGAAAAAATACTCGTCTGCTTTAAATCATCAGAGAAATGCAAATCAAAACCACTTTGAGATACCATCTAATTCCAATAAGAGTAGCCCACGTGACAAATTCCCAAAACTACAGATGTTGGCGTGGATGTGGCGAAAAGGGAACACTTCTGCACTGCTGGTGGGAATACAAGCTAATACGTTCCTTTTGGAAAGAAGTTTGGAGAACACTCAGGGATCTAAAAATTGACCTACTGTTGGATCCTGCTAGGAATATCCAAAAGACCAAAAATTACTTTGCAAAAAAGATATTTGCACCAGATTATTCATTGCAACTCAATTTGTAATAGTCAAGTCATGGAAGAAGCTTAAGTGCCCATCGACCCACAAATGGATTAATAAATTGTGGCATATGTATACCATGGAATACTATGCAACCTTAAAAAAAGATGAAGCCTTTACCTCTTTTATGTTTACATGGAGGGATCTGGAACATATTCTTCTGAGTAAAATGTCTCAAGAATGGAGGGAAAAGTATCCAATGTACTCAGTACTTCTATGAAACCTACTTATATTTACTCACACTTTCTTATGAAAGATAGAACACAACTATAGCCCAGGATGAAGGAGAGAATTGGAGTGGGAAGGAAGGGGAGGGGGAGAGGTTTGACAGAGGGAGGGTAAAAGACAGGACCATACCTATGGAGCATATGACAAGGGTACAAGTCAAATCTGTCAAGTGTAGAACACAGATGTTTTGGTACACTCATCAAGTAAATGAGGTGAAAGCTATGTTGATTGGTTTGATCTAACCACATCAGATTGCATAAAAAAAAATCAGCACATTGTACCCCACATATGCATGAATGTATTCATGATCCATATGTATTTAACTTAATAAAAATAAAAATAAATAAATAAATAAAACTAGTGATTATATTTTCTTAACTTTTACTTTTCAAACAAAGTAACTCCTTGATAGGTTCTCCAGTTATTTATTTTAGGTAGATTTCCAGAGGTGGAATTACTAAATTAAAAAGTAGAACACTTTAAGGGGCCTGATACATATTGCCAAATTGCCTGTAAACTAGTACAATCTCTATGGAAAACAGTATGGAGATACCGCAAAGAATTAAAAGTAGACCTACTGATTGGGTGCCCACGGCACAGTAGTTATGGTAGCAACCATATGCACTGAGGGCGGCGGGTTTGAACCCGACCGGGGCCACTAAACAATGACAACTGCAGCAAAAAAGATGCCCAGGCATTGTGGTGGGCACCTGTGGTCCAGCTACTTGGGAGGCTGAGGCAAGAGAATCACTTGAGCCCAAGAGTTTGAGGTTGCTGTGAGCACTTTACGGAGGATGACATAGTGAGACTGCCTCAAGAAAAAAAAAAAAAAAGTAGACCTACTATTTGACCCAGCAATCTTACTACTAGGTAGTTACTCAAAGAAAAAAAAAAGACATTTTATAAAAAAAAGGCATTTGAATGTCTCTAGCAGCACAATTTTCAATTGCATTGATGTGGAAATAACCCAAGTTCACCGTTAATGTATGAGCAAATTAATAAAATGTAGTACATGTATACCATAGAGTACTACTCAGCCAATTAAAAAAAAGGTGAACTAATACTTCTTCTATTAACCTGGATAGAACTGGAGACCATTCTTCTAAGTGAAGTATCAAAAGAACGAAAAAACAAACACTACATGTATTCACTATTAAATTGAAAAACTAATCAATCAATATTTATGTGCACATATGGAAATAACACTCATTAGAAATCAAGCAGGTGAGAGGGGAAGAGGTAAATTCACACCTAAAAGGTAGAATGAACACTAACTGGGTGATAGGTGCACTTATAAATTTGCCTCAAACTGTACAAAAGCAATTTATGTAACCAAAACATTAGTGCCTCCATAATACTACTTATTCCTAATTTTTTTAAAAAATTAAAATACATAACAAATTACTCAAATATTTATTACACATTGCTATAGTTGGACATTTGTTACCCAACCTCAAGTTCAAATTTGATCCTAATGTTGGAAGTGAGGCATAAGAGGAGGTGTCTAGGTCATGGGAGCAGGTTCCTCATGACTAATGCCCTCTTTAGTGAATGATGAGTTCACACTCTATTAGTTCGAACAAGAGAGCTGGCTGTTAACAAAAGCCTGGCACCTCCCACCTCTCTTTGCCTCCTTCCTCACTAAGTGATCTCTGTATGTGCCTGTCCTCTTGCCTTTTACCGGAAGTGGAAGCAGACTGAGGCCCTCACAAACAGCCAAACAGATGTTGGCATCATGCTTTTTACAAGGCCTGTGGACCTGTGAGCCAGATATACCTTTTTTCTTTATGAATTACCCAGCTTGGGGTATTCTTTGTAGCAACACAAAACAAATAAAGACAAGCTTCTACTCTGTATATAAATAATAGAATTAACAACATGTACTGAAGATGGGATATATTTAAGCATGGTAGAGTCTTTAAAAGTAGCAAGGTATCAGCTCGGCACCTGTGGCTCAACGGGCTAAGGCGCTAGCCACGTACACCTGAGCTGGCAGGTTCGAATCCAGCCTGGGCCCGCCAAACAACAATGATGGCTGCAACCAAAAAATGGCCGGGTGTTGTGGTGGGCGCCTGTAGTCCCAGCTACTTGGGAGGTGGAGGCAAGAGACTCGCTTAAGCCCAGGAATTGGAGGTTGCTGTGAGCTGTGATGCCACAGCACTCTATCCAGGGTGAAAGCTTGAGGATCTGTCTCAAAAACAAACAAACAAACAAA
>CAUYON010070839.1:0-10652 GCA_963573935.1 Arctocebus calabarensis | reverse complement strand
TGTGACCCAAGATGTGATCAATTTTGGAGGATGTTCCATGGGCTGATGAGAAGAATGCTTATTCAGTTTTGATAGGATGAAATGTTCTGTAGATGTCTGTGAAATTCAACTATTGTATGGTGAGGTTTAAGTCCAAAATTTATTTGCTTAGTTTCTTATTGGAGGCTCTATCAAACACTTCCAAAGGGGTGTCAAAATCTCTAGCTGTTATGGTGCTTGAATATTAAATTGCTCATATCTGTTAGGGTCTCCCTCATAAATTGAGGAGCACTCTGATTAGGCACACAAATGTTAATAATTGATATCTCATCATGTTCAGTGTTTCCCTTAACAAATATGAAGTGGCCATCCTTGTCTTTCTTTTTTTTGTTGGTTTAAAGCCTAGTGTACCTGCAAATAATATTGCCACCCCTGCTTTTTTCTGATTTTCATTTACCTGGACTACAGACTTCCATCCCTTCACCCTGAGTCTATATTTATCCTTTAAGGTAAGATGAGATTCTTATATGCAGCAGATATCTGGCCTGAGTTTTTGTATCCAGTCAGCCAACCTGTGCCTCTTAAGCCATTCACATTAATCGAGAGTATTGATAAACCTGGTAAAATTTTGGGTGTCAAGTTTTTTGAAACTCCAGTGGATATTTTGAATCTTTTCACCACTGTGGAAATTAGGTTTTGGTCAAAAATTTCAGAGTGAGTTTACTTTGGTGATAGAGAATTGTGCTGGTCGTTATGGAGGATGGGTCTGAGGATATCCTGAACAGCTGGTTTGGTTATGGTAAATTTGTTCAATGTGTGTATATCATTAAAGTATTTATCTTCTCCATCATAAGTGAAGCTCAATATAGCTGGATCCTGGATCCTGGATCCTGGGCTGAAAGTTGCTTTGTTTTAGGAGACTAAAGGTCGATGACCATCTTCTTCTGGATTGAAAAGTTTCAGCATAGAGGTCTGCAGTCATTCTAATATTCTTCCCCTTGAAAGTTATGATTTTCTTATGTCTGGCTGCTTGCAGGATTTTATCCTCAAATTAATTTGGTGAAATTAATTAAAATGTGTCTAGGAGATGCTTTATTTGGGTTGAGTCGTGCTGGGGTTCTGAACCTATCTACTATCTGAATTTCAGTATCGCTTGCAATGCTTGAGACATTTTCCTCAATTATCTCTTGGAATAGAGTATCTGTGCCTTTTGGACCAAGCTCTTCTCCTTCAGGGATTACTATGAGGCAAATGTTTGCTATTTTGGAATGGTCCCATAATTTTCTCAGGGAATGATACATTTTAGCTCTCCACTTCTCTTCCTCTTTGAGCATTTGGGAGCGTTCAAAAGCTTTGTTTTCAATGTCAGAGATCCTTTCTTCTGCCTGCTCCATTATGTTGCTGAGGGATTCTACTATATTTCTCAGATCTTTGAGGGCTACAAGTTCTTGCCTCAATGTGTCAAAATCTTTGGTGAATTTGTCTTTGAATTCATTGAATTCTTGAGACAACTTTTGAATTGCTCCTTGAATTTCTAATTCCATTTTTTCCTCCATTCTGTTAATATTATTTGCAATCCAAATTCAGAATTTGATTTTTGACATCTCCCCAATTTGTTTATGACTGGGATCTTCTGTTGTGTCTCCTTTGTCATTCCATGGGGAGTTGATTACTCTGATTATTCATGTTGCCAGAGTTTTTCTGCTGATTCTACCCCATGATTATTTTCCACCGTTTGGTTAGAGAAACTGGCAAGATGAAATTGAATTGAGGGCTACTGGAATTTTAATTAACCAGCCCTTTACCAAAGAACTGGGACTGGTGATTGCAGCTTTTCACTTAGAGCTTTACAAAGGTCCCATCAGTACTACACCTGAAACTCTGGGGACCTGCTTGGTGTCATAGGGCTAGATGGGCTCTGACTGGTATTCAGCTAGTCTCTGTCCAGTCCTAGTGAATCAATGGCTTTGGGTTGAAATCTCAGCTGTGGAGATATATAAACAACTAAGACATCCCACCCCCCACTCCCCTCACAGGCAACAACTGGAAGGGGAGAATCCCATACACTCACAACAACACAACCAGGGTACAACCTTAGTGGGTCCCTGGGTGATTGGCCCAGGTCCAGATTTCCAAACCAATTATTCAGGTCAACACAAACACCGAGCAAGTGGGAGCATTCAAAAGGTCTTCAGCATCTATGCAACAAGAGTCCACTGGCAGCTCAAGTGTAAAATTCACTCTAGTGCTCTAAGGAGTCAGAAAGGCCAACCCAGCAAAATATCCCAGGGGGCCGGTGCCTCCTTCCTCACCTTGCACCTCTGTCACACCCAGGCACTGGTAGCCCCACATGACTGTCACCCAGTTCTCTCCAGTGAGCAAATGTGCCAGGGATTTAGGCCCGCTAGAGTCAGAGGGAAGTCAATGCCTTCTTGGCCAAGCAACCCCACTCTGCCAACAGCCTGCTGGGGGAGTTGACGTCTGATTACCTTGAGTGCTCAATGGAAACTGAGGAGTGTTCCACCTGAGCTCGTTCCCAACCAGAGGTTAACAAAGCAGCAAATGTGTTTTGCTCTCAGAGACCGTTCCTCTGCCCCAGCCACTCTGCTCCTCTGGTATCCCTGCAATGGGAGATCTAGCTCCCTCTGGCAGTCCACAGAATTGGGGAGGTGTCTCTCCAAAATTTGACCCCCTGGCGGGATCACTCTATTAATGCTGCTGCTAGGTGGGAGGTGTCTCCATTTGGTTTCCCACGCCTCAGAGGTCTAAGCCTCCACCTGTTGTATGGAGACTAAAGCCTCTGCCCACTTCTAAGTTGCTCTTTCTCAGAGCCAAGCCATCCACCTTCCCTGCTGTTCCATTTATGACAGAAACAGTAAATTCAGAAAAAATACTCAATTCATCAAAGGACACATTTTGTGCCAAAGAAGAAAAGAGGATCCTTTAGGTTTGGAAAAGAAGAGTCATTAGAGAAGGAAGCAAGGAGTGAGCAGACACTTTTGATGGTTTTCAAAAATTGGACTTACCCCCTACTGATTCTAGAAGACAAAGACAGATAACTGAGATGTGTTTGAGGTTATGAGAAAAGACAGTGCTGTATTTTCCCAGGAGACTCAAACCAGGGTGGAAAGGGGCACCCAGAGGCCCTGGACCAGCCACGCCCTCACCGCAGGGGGAAGGAGAGCACAGCAGATGACCAAGTAGATCAAGAGCAAAAGAGGAGATGACGGTTAGAATAGTGTGACCAGCAAAGTCAATGGGGACATCAGAGGAATGTTTGCCTTCCAATCCCACCAGTAGCCCCAGGAACCCAGAAACCAGTTGGGCAGAGCTGATTGAGCAAACCTCTCAGTGGCGATTCAGCTATTATAGATAATCAAACTGCATTTGCTGCACCCTTGAGATTCATAGCTGACACTTTAACTCTCCACAACCTCCATCATCACCAGACAAACATACCTGGTTTACAGCAACATTTTGCTCAGGACAGAAGCTCAGTAGGTATGATTTGAAATAATCAAACATTGAGTGATTGAAAACATTCAGAAAGAATAAATACATGGCATACATACACGGACCCAAACACAACGGACCCAAAAAAGTTTTTTTTGTTCTCATAAGTCAGAGCAGAGAGAGAAAGAAGATAATATATACATACATATATATATATATATATATATATATAGAGAGAGAGAGAGAGAGAGAGAGAGAGATGAGGGATTAAATAAAGCAAATAGATGTATATGTAGTCACCAGTATGATAAGTGTCAATACAAAAAAAAAAAAAAAAACACCCCACAGGACAAGAGAATGGAGAGTCAATTACTGTAAATAGAATGCTTGGGGACATCGTTCTGACAACATGTTCTTCAGAACACGCAACAAGTTTTACATAAGAATTAACCATGAAAAGCCCAAGTGGATATAAAAAGGGCCTCAAGAAGACATTTTTTTCCTAATGAAAGAGCCAGCCAACTATTATCTTTTCCTTTTAAAAAACTGTTTTCTTTCTTCACATGTAAAAAATTTGCTTGCCTCTTAAGAAAACTTGAACAGTAAGGAGATGTATAAAACAGGTGTTAAAATTCCCCTCCTAAATCTCAGTAGCACTCTCCCCCTGCCAAATGGTGTCCGTGCTAAATGTGTATGTATAGGCACATAGGAGTGTGTGTGTGTGTGTGTGTGTTACCCGTCGTCTATCAGTGCAAACCAACACCAAACACAGTGGCTCTGATCTGTCAGCCACTTTGTTTGTTCCCACCCTGGGCAGTCATTGCAGCTGTGTCCAGCTCAATGTTTCCCCCTTCTGTACAGAGTGGGGTCACTCACAAGGATGCCGGCAGCTGGTAGCCCAGTGGGGGGGCTGTGCTGGCCAGGCCTCTTTCTCCTCTTTCTCCCCGTGGTTTCTTATCTTCAAGGAGGTAAATAGAAAGTGTGTTCCAGGGTGGAAACATACCAGGATTGAAACCAGGTTCAAGCATGTGACAATATTGGCACATAACTTGCAGTCAGTTTTCCTCTACTCTACGTGTAATGGAGAAAGCAAAGGTGAATGTTACCATATCCTAAATAACAGGGACATGTAAACAACCACATAGGGAAAAAACACGGCAAGAATATAAGAGACAACTTACCAAAGACAAGGATGCAAATGGTAAGTTTGAACTGAATGTTTGCAGAAGACGCCTACCAGTGGCTACGGAATACGACCAAAAACATTATACAATTTTTTTTTCCACACACACAAGACATACATTTTCAACATGAAAATAGCTATCATTTTGGCAGTTTATAGAATCCCAGACACAGTACCGAGTGAAAACACGTGAAATAAATACTGTTAAAAATCCCATTTCACAGATGAAGAGACAGAAGCTGGGAGGTGTCACTTGCTCCAGTAATTGAAAGATGGGATCTTGGGCCAGTGGTAAATGCAACTGGCTCCAGGGGAGTGGTCAGGAGCCTCTCGATCTATAATCCATCAAATGCTTCTCTTCAAAGAACTTCTTTGCGCCTACTATAATTATAGACATAGAAAAGAAACCCTTTAATCCACCAAGGAAATATATAACGTTTTACCAATAGTATGGATTTCGGGTTTCATTCTCTCCAAACTACTAAGTTTTAAATAATAAATCTAAGATCTCATTGGGAAGAAAGTGGCCAAAGTCCCATTATTCACAAAATTAGTTACATATAAGGACTCGGGCCAAGGTCTCTGTGATGTTCAGCATCCTTTCCTGTATGTCTGCATGTCTCCTGATAAACATCTCTTGACAGGTGGGACATGTACCCCGAATAACTTATCTAAGCACTTTTGTCTGGGTCTAAGATCCCTTCAACCCCCCGCCCCTTTGAAATCCTAGACTCCCACAGCTGCTCTGAGTGTGGTGAGCGGATACTTAAGAGAGATGGACCCATGGGATGACAGAAAACGTCGTGCCACCTTGGCTTTTCTTCAGGTCCCTTCCATATCTGTAAACATATTGTAACAAAAGCAGAGGAAACAGATTTCTTTTATAATAGAAAATAAATGAATGCCCTTACAACCCGTCTGCTGTTGGAATACAATATTACTCTTACAGCCACCTGCATTTTTCTGTTATTGAACTTGGTGGTTTTGAAATTGTAACTTGCTCCATGAGCAAAAGTGCCTTTTTGCAGCTCTCTTGTGTTTCAGGTCCCCAGGCCAGTAAGATTTGCAGACCAGAACTTTGTAACTTTCTGTTTAACAGATCCATTGCTTTTGATATATATTTTTTTCTCTTTCCCAGGAATGATGAACCTTCATGCAGCCAGGAGACAACTGCAAGGCCTTATACCACCTGTTTGTTTAAAGAAGACGAGGTAAGTGGTGCCCCAGTACAGCCAGTGCCCAGGGATCCTCTGAGAAGCCAACTCCCCCCATCCCACCTGTGCACAGACCATGAGGTCTACCTCTTTATCTACCAAAATCTCTACCTTGAGTACTGCTTATCTGCCATTTTTTGAACATGAGATGTATGTGCCAGTTTGATTTCTCACTGCTCTTCTGTGCCCTGACCTCTGTCTGAAACACACAATGATGCTTACTGACTTCATGCATTATTTATTTCCCCTCTAGAATAGCCCCTGACCCCATCAGTCAGGGAGGCCAATTGGGGGCCGTGCAGTCCTCTCACCTCTGGGTTGATGTCCTCCCTCCTTCCTGCACAGTCCTCTTTGTTTCAGTAATTGGCTTTCTGTGCAGTAAGCAAGTGGGCCTAGCAAAACCCCCTTTGCAGCTTCCCTAACAAAGTCACCTGGAGAAAACAGCTTACTCATTTTCTTCAGATGGCGTTTTCCAGACAGGGGTGGCTTTCTCTGTGTGATAATAAGTGAGTCCTTCCATTCTTTGGATTCTTCTGCAGCATCGTTTAAATGTGGGAATCCAGGGGGAATCAGTTGCATAATAAAACTGAGTCTGAGAAACAGGTTTTAAAAGAAAAGCCTTCCCAGTTATTTGTGTATTTTTGAACAGAGGTGCAGAGGGTCAACAATTTCATCTCTCCTCAGAGTATATTATTTTCGCTCTGTATAAGGCTCCTTTCTTATTTACTTACTATGTTGAGCTACATGAAATTACCATTTTTGTAAGTTTCTTAAAAATAAAATATTGATGATTCAATACGGCTAAACCTAGTAGTTATTACCCATTAAACCCACATCAACCATTTAAATGTGTAACATATCTTTTGTGAGTGGTGGTGGTGGTAATTTGTATATGGTTCTGGCAAAATATAATGCTAGCTGCAGTAAATAAAATACTTGGTTTTTTTCTTCATTCAGTACAATCTTTTAAAAAAATCATCTCTCTGTGTTGCTATTTTTAAATCTGCATTTTTGTTTCTACCTATTGGGCAGGGTCTCACCGTTTGCAAATATCTCATTTTACATCTCTCTGCCATTGGTGGGTAAACAGGTTGCCTCACATCATGCACCCCCCCATATCATTGCTATAATCGCTCTCACATATATGCTGGCAAATTTGTCTTTTTCTTATCAATTTGTACAAGTTTTCTCCATATCTTATCTATCAAGCTTTAAGTCAGACCCTGAAAATATCCCTGGAAGACATTCACTTATTTCAAAGTGCCTCAGCAAATTGAGCCTTGATCTCAGCAAGACTAGACACCATGACAACACAATCTTCTTCAGTAACAACAAGAAATAGATGCCTGGGGTTCCTCACATTCTTGTTTTCATTAAAACTAGTTCTTTCCAAAGTATGTCAAACATTATTCTTTCCATAGGCCTGTGTGGTCTCCTTTACTTGCAAAACCATTTTTATCTTGAAACGTTTTTTTAAACAGACCCTACTTATCCGCTTTAAGGAAAGAAAAATATGTTCAATGATATAACTCTTGATAAATATAAGATATGGACAACTACCAGACTCCAGGTATGGAACAAAATGGACACATAAAATTTAAGAAATTCTAGTGGGTGGCACTTGTGGCTCAAAGGAGTAGGGCACCAGCCCCATATACTTGAGGTGGTGGCTTCAAACTTGGCCCCAGACAAAAACTGCAAAAAAAAGATAAATAAATAAGAAATTTTAGTATGACAAAGGAAGAAATATGTTTTTTGCTCTGCAGATAAATACACCATCATTGCCTTTCTGGTAACTATGCCTTCTTTCCCACTAAAGAATCACACTCCTCAAGCTCTCATTTCTGCCTGTGTGAACTTGAACCCTGCTTAGGGAAGAAACTCAAATAACACATCTGAGTCAACCCCCATCATGTGTCACTTCCTGTCTGTGCAGGAATTGGCTCGGGTTAGGGATGTGAGCCAGGTAGAGCTAGTGAGAATCAGTGAGATATTCTTTGGTCTTCTAGGTAAGATTCTCAAACTTTCCCATGGGACCTGACATTTCGAGATGGTACAAACCAATGCATCTATCTTTCAGTCACTCACTGATTAACTTTTTATGTATAAAGAAAAGTCTTTCTGAGAAGTTCATGTGTGGAGGAAATGAAGAAGTTACCTAAGGGCAAAATACTTCAGACAGGGGAAGAATCACATGCAAAGTCACCAAGGCCGGCACATCCTTGGACTGTTGGGGAATTCTAGTAGTGTGAACAGAGAAATGATGGTAGGTGGTAAAGGAAAAGCCTATCTGTAAATGACAGAAACGTGGCAGAAAAAAAAAGGGGAGTGAGGGGAAGTCAAAGTGTCTTGGTGATATATTTAATAGCAAATGAAGCCTGCAGGCAGCCCTAGCACTTAGAGCAACTTTATGATGTTGGTACTCCCAGGGCTTTTTGCCTTGTGGACTCCTTTCTCTATTAGAAAAATGATTACCATATAATTTTTCCCTTATAATTTTAAAATAAATTAAAATTAAATTATTTTAGTGAACCCTTTAATAGCATAATGGGCCTCCAGTGCTGTGCCTAGTGTGACTATTGGGTAAATTGTCACTGTTATCCCTGGGCTCATTATTTATAGGAAACATTAAATTCCTTTTCTACATAATGCAGCTTAGGTATAGTTGTCTATTATTTGCAGTGGAAAAATTTTAACACAAAGCCGTTCCCTTTCCTTAAGCGAAGTTTAATAATACATGTGCCCTTCCCTTGAGAAACCATTACTGTAACCAAAACAGATGTTAATTATCAGATTTAAAATAAGCAGATGCCGGTGTTCTATTTCTTGAGTGTTATCAGAGGAAACTCAATGCAGAGCTAAATGATAACTTTAGGGAAAGTTCTGTCAGAAGCACCAGATGATATTTTTTGGTAAACAGTCTGTGAGGTCCAGAAAGGTTATAGAAGATGCTCCTGAAACGACTTCCTAATTAATAAACCTACCTGGCAAGTGAGCCGACACCCTGAACAGCCCACAGAGGGCGCTCGCTCCACCCCTGGTTCTCAGCAGCTGCCAAGGCGGTTCTGTTCTCTCAAGATGTGTTATGTGTGAGCTCAGTACCAGCCTGCCGTGTTACATCATCATTGCACTGTCCTCTAATCTGTTACATAAATCAGTGAGCAAGTAGCATGGATGCTATGGAAAGACTACAAAATTATACAAAATTCTGTAAGTGACTAAACGCATTTCTGACAAATTAAGTGTGGACAACAAAAGTCTAAAAGACTATAGAAAATAATCCATGCTATGGGAGGGTCCCTTTTTCAGTTGCTTCTGATGTGTCGTTAAGTCCTTGTCCCACATTAGAGAAACCACAACTGGACATTGCAGAGGGCATATGAGGACAGTTAAGGTTTATGGCTGAAAGCACATGGACCTTGCAAGGCCATCTGCAAATGACAGCATGTTTCAGAGTTGGCAGGCAACTAGATATTTTAAGTTAAAAAAAAAATAACAATTTACATAGAGTTGGGATTGCTTGTTAAATGATTTCTCAGTTTGTTTCACTTTACTATAAAGCCACTGACTCCTTATTTAGGAGAGCCACTTCTGCAGTGCTAGGTGGGTCTACAGAGTGGTTCCCCCTCAGCTGAACAAAGGTTGTGCAGCTTTGGACAAATTGCGGTAAGGTGTTTGATGAGTATGACTTCTGAGGCTCCTTCAGTTCTAATGTGCTATGATGTCACATGCAAACTGATCTATGGGTACACACATGGGAAGCGGAGAAGTTCTGTAGAGCTTAAAAAGTTCACCCTAAGATTGAAAGACAAAATACTTGAGAGCAAGGCTCTCATAACACTGGACAAAACCACTGCTGGTCCATGAGAGCATTTTAGAGAGCATGCCAAAAACATGTCAACATATATAATATTAACATAGTTAGTAAAAAGAGTAATTAGCAAATGAGAAAACATCTAATCTCTGTTAACATTTCTGATTGAAGAAGGATGTCTCAGTTGAGGGAAATATGTCTCTGACTTTCTTGCACACTTCTCCATCTCCTATGTTAACAGAGAAAACTATGAGCCTAGGATTGAGGCTTTCTGCAGTCTTTGCTATCTCACTTAAACTGAAAAACATGGAGTTTTGGGGAGTTGGGGGCTATAATTATTATTGTTACCTTTTATTTATACTACATGAGTTTAATTTCTACATTTACAGAAGTGATATCAAGTTTCCATTTCAAGTACATTCACATAAATTACATAGGAATTGATTTAGGGGTCCTCCTCATGAAGTATTCGCCCAGACCAATACTTTCAAGAGTGTTCCCCGCACTTTTTTCTAGAATTTTTATAGTTTCATGTCTTATGTTTAAATCTTTAATCCAGTGTGAGTCTATCTTTGTTAATGGTGAAAAGTGTGGGTTCAATTTCAGTCTTCTACAGGTCACCAGCCAGGTTTCCCAGCACCATTTGTTGAATAGGAAGTCTTTTCCCCACTGAATGTTTTTAACTGGCTTGTCAAAGATCAAATAGCGGTAAGTATTTGGGTTTATCTCTTAGTTCTCTATTCTGTTCCAGACATCCACCTCTCTGTTTTTGTGCCAGTACCATGCTGTTTTGATCACTATCGATTTATAGTACAGTCTCAGGTCTGGTAGCGTGATCCCTGCTTTGTTTTTATTTGTAAGTAATGTTTTGGTTATTTGAGGTCTTTTCTTGTTCCATATAAAATGAAGCAATATTTTTTCAAGGTCTTTAAAATATGACAATGGAGCTTTAATAGGCATTGCATTAAAATTGTATATTGCTTTGGGAAGTATGGACATTTTAACAATA
>CAUYON010070838.1:0-92835 GCA_963573935.1 Arctocebus calabarensis | reverse complement strand
ACCAAAAAATGGCCGCGTGTTGTGGTGGGCACCTGTAGTCCTAGCTACTTGGGAGGTGGAGGCAAGAGACTCGCTTGAGCCCAGGAATTGGAGGTTGCTGTGAGCTGTGATGCCACAGTACTCTATCCAGGGTGACAGCTTAAGGCTCTGTCTCAAAAAAAATAAAAAAAAAATCCTCTGGATTACAGCACTGCTAAGTAAAGCAATCTCTTGGGAATATTTGGGGGGGGGGGATTTTTCGTGGTGTACTAAACCAAACTCAATTTACGCTGATTTTTCGTACAAAAAACACTTTAAGTTTTCTTGGATGATCACACTAAGGAAGCTGAGTTAAATGCAGGACAGATCAAAGTACAACTAAATTAAGAAGAAATCAACTGAGGGCTGACGGGTGAAATGGCGTCACCTGAGGACACACGTATGTGGAAGACCCCGAGGGAAGTGCCAGTTATAAGGAGGTTGTCAGGACCTCAACAAATTAAGTATGGGCTTTAATCGCAGAGGAAGGAGAACACATGGATTTGCTAACTGATCTTCCGTGGTGTGGGTAACAGAGTCCTAATGCAAAGGGGAAATCTATCCATGGGGATACACCCTCCTCGGGAGGCTCATTTCTTAGTGCTTCTTATTTGCACTCTCATCACTTTTCTGAAATAGGCTGAAATTGTTAGAAAACTAAGTTTGGTGAGATTTCCCAGGTCAAAAGCACAGTCAAAGAAGGAAAATACCAAGATGGGAAACAAACATCAGATCTAATCTGGGGCCATTTTTCTTATTATCATAAGAATCGCTTACTTTTCAATGTTAACATAGTTATAATGTCACAGTACCACCGCACACCTGTGTTTTCCTGAAGCTAAAGGTTCTCGTCAAGGATCCTACAGAGAAGTACTGAGTAATCTATGTTTGGGGGAGAAGGAGGCCTTGTCAGGCAGGGGGTCACAGGATAAAACCAAAGAACATCTCATTTTAGTTCCTGTAACCAGAGAAAGCCACGTTCCCTGAAAATCACAAGGCTGTATGCAAAGTAAAATGCCAGAGGGACATTTGCTGCTTCCCAAAAGGACCTTTGAACTTCCTCAGGCTGATCCTTGACCAGAAGCTCCATCCACTTAAAAGTGTCCTACTTTCAATAACGCATGGAAATGCACAGATTTCCCCCAGTGGCTCCGTACCTTTCGTAGTGTCTGCGCGTGCAGGTGGCGGCGCTGGTGCTCCCAGGATTACCGCCTAATTCGTCATAAATATGTTTCCATTGACGGCGGGCTGTTATCTGAAAAAATGGCAAGGGGAGATTCAATCTTGCATCCTAAGAGATTCACAGTTCCAGGTTTCAATATATATGACATTCAGAAGAGAACAGTCTACGCTGGAAACTCAGAAACAGAGATACCCAAATGAGTATACAGGGAGGCTTAGGGTTTCATAGTGAGAGCTCACTTTCCCCACTTTTCTTGACAATAAAAATGGAATTCTGCTTTGGGATCTCTGTTTTGTCACCTCTGGTGCATTTCACTTAAGGCCCCTCCCTGGAGTCCCATAGATGTTTGCCAATATCTCAGATTCATGCCCTGTTCCTTTAGGTCATGTGATACAAAGTAGCAAAATATAATCAGATTTTAGCTCAACTGTATCTTAGTTCATCAGTTTAAATGAATCAAAAGTGGCATTGGTTGCCTGAGGCACCTGGAGATGGGTGACAGGATACACGGGTAAAACAGAATTTCCACTAAACATGCTTTTGTATCTTCTGATTTTTGAACAATGCATTGCCCATTATAAAAACTAAGTAAGTGTAATACACATATGAATTTAAATGATGGAATTGGTTGTGGAACTTACAGTCATTTCATATATTTTTATGTCACCTTCTCTAACCATTAAAACAAAATAAAAATATGAAACTATATGTCCCAAGCTGTTTGTTTTTATTCACTTAGGTCAGAAAAATGGGCTATTGATCAAATCCTAAAAAAACAAATAAATTCCAAAGTTAAGATGCTAGCTGTGTATATTTTTGAGTTGAGTGAATAAAAACAAACAGCTTGCAATACATAGAGAAGTACCCTATGGTCTCATTTTATTTTTTCTTTAATTTTATTTTTGTACATGAATTAAGAATTTACAAAATAACAGATGCAAGATCTGGCAAATGATTAATTTTGGGTAAAAAAATCACATCATTTACTACATCCAAGCAAGTCTAGTGTTTCCTTGAAAATGGGAAGACAGAATATGTTCAGAGGCCATTGTGAACATTTCTAAGCAGGGTTACAGGAAAACTCTGTTACTGGAATGAGTAGGGGACAGGGTGTGGCAATGGTGCCAGTGGCATTTAATACGATCAGAGCAGGCAACTTTTTTTGAAAAATACCCATAGAGCTGCCAGTGGAGCTCACCGAGGAGTTAAAAGCAGCAATCAGGGGGGAAAAGCAATCTCAACTCACAAGCAAGTCTCGGTAATTATAATCTAAGGAGGAGAAGATGGTGGTTAACTATTATAGGGTAAATGGTACCTTTTCCATTTCAAGTAAAAGGAACCCCTTCATTTCCATAAGTCCTTCTCAATAGGCCCAAACAGGACCTTGAGACCACGTTAGTTTTGCATTGTTCAATTTCCCGCGAAGCACATTTGAACCAACTGGTTTCAATATTTCTTATTAGATAAAACCACCCCTTACATCAACTAGCAGAGATAACTAGAAATAAAGTCCCCCTTTTTTATAGCTTGGCTTAGATTATAACCACTGGTGTCAAACCTCTTTGAAAACACTTCAAATACATATTTTGGTAATGATTTTTATATTTAATTACAATCTCCTTCTAACCTTTACATGATATGATCTCAAGCTGATTTATTCAAACATGGACTGTAAATCAAAGAAGAAGAAACAGGATCCCCTTCCAGACATCTACACTCCTTCAAAGCCGTGAGGATATGGAGGCCCCTTGAAAGAAACCTCCACATTCCTCTCACTCAGGTGAGGTGTGCAGGCCCTGTGGAGCCCAGCAGGGCAGAAAACAGCCTGTGTGTCCCCCTGCAATCACTTCAGAAGAAACCATCCCTTGTCATCCTTGCGTCTCATGTGCACTCTATCTTATATTCTACAAAGGACTTTCACATCTATGATACCATTTTATCTTCCCATAGCCCGTGAGGCAGGTTATAAGAATTCAATCACAGAAGAGATTCAGAGAGGTTGCACCCTTGCCCAGTGACACACAGCAAGAGAGTGTCAAAACCAGGACCCATTCTGGTTGTCTGAAAGTCTCAAGAGCGGCCTTCTTTCTACGACATCAAAGTAGCCCCCAAACTAGAATGACCTGATGAATAGCCCACGCTTGTCGCTAGTACTCTTGGAGCCCTTTTCTTAAAATGAGGCAGGTGACTGTGGGAATCACAGCTGTTGCTGTGAGTTCTCAACCTTTAGCTCTGGGCCTCTCCCTGTAGGGAAATATAGATACAACAACAGGAATCTAAGGGGTGGGGTGGGTTAACCGCGCTCTGAGATTTTACTTGTAAAGTATGAGGTAATATCACGGTTTCTGCCACCCTGACCACTTGTGTCTCCAGTTAGAACAGAGGCTTGTATTGTGTTTATCACTGAGCCACAGATAAGTCTCAAGTATATCAGAATCCATCAACTCACACTCATCTATTGATCTGCCAATAGTTCTATGGAACACCTCCCATTTGCTAGGCCCTGCGTGAACAAACATGGCAGCTCAGTCGCAGTAATGAAACGGAACCAGCTCCCAAGATGACTGCACTCTAGAGGGGGAAACCCAAAGTAAACAAGTGAACAAACACATAAACAAAATAATACAGACTGTGAAAAATACAGTGGGCCAGAGAGCCACTGCGGCCAGGGACATTTAATGTGCAAAGTGACCATGTCTCCTGCCTACCAACACTCACCTATCACAGAAATAACAAGACTACGTTAAGAATAAATAATGCATTATCAAAAGGGGAGGGGAGTCTACTTCATACTAGGTTTGAAATTGTGGCTGCAGGAAGCTGGCATCAGCATGGGCATTAATAAGCTGCGCACAGCTTCCCAGAGGTCTGCGTTAGCCCCCTGGCTAGTAGGCTGTGGTGTTTAAATACAGTTTTAACCAGCGAGGGTTCGTCTGGAGTGAAGGTTGGGTTGGGCCTCGGAGGAAGTGGTTCCTCTGTTTACTGAGCTTCCAGTGGCCGGTCTGTATGAATCAGGCCATTTTGAGATCTTTTCTTTCCACAGGAAAGTCATAAAATGTGCTCTTTCTAACTGTGAAATGCTTTTAAGTATACAGTTCTCCTGGGCATTTTTTTTTTTTTTTTTGGCCTCTAGAAGTACTTTTAATTCAAACATTAACTGTAGACTCTAGCGTGAGAAATGTCCAAATCCTCCTGTAGCGTCAAAACCTACAATGGGTCTCACAGCCCAGTCAAGAAAGAGAAAAGGCATGAGAACCTCTCCTGGCTCATCTACGGGGCTTTGTGTCAATCTGCCTCCTGTGCCCTGATGTTGTATCTGTGCCTAATTATGTATTTGCTCAGAGTTTTTATTCTGTGGATCACTGTCCTCTCTGGATGTGTATTAGCTTTGAAATACTATCCACGGTAAAACCAATGTCTGCCTGCCGGGTTTCAGTCCCCAGCCCCATTCAGCTGGAAAATTTGATCTAGCGAAGGGGTTAGTTTGATCAACTCTCTCAGTGAGCCTAATGCCTCCTGGTTACGTTGCTGTTTCAAGCTGGTCTTTGATCATATTGGGTTTTTAAGGAAACAGACAACTTGTGGCTCTCTGTGTCCTAAAGAAGATGGGCACATTGATCCAAGCAGTTATTTCTCTTGGGCTGTATTTCCCCTGCCTCCCCTTCGAGGTCCTCACTTAAAACGACAGAGATTCATGACATCCGCACGTACCACTGCTTACCATTTTAGGGTGCTGTGCTGGTTGGTATAGAGGCAGAGAGGTAAAAGCGGGGGATGAAGTGGGTAAGATATCGTGACTAGAAAGACATGTTATTGCTTTCAAGGGTTCATAATTTAGCAGGAAGTATTACCCCATACAATTAACCATAAAGCAAGATGAAAAACTGAGCGGAATACATCCAAGTAAAATAAACCAATCTGGGTGTATATCTGAGACGTAATCTCACTTGGAAGACCCTTGGAAGTTATTTCCTTCCCCAGAGTAGGTAAGACCAAGGAGCTCTGCGATAAGCAGTCCACATCTATTATGTTCATAAACTTTTCACTGCTTATAAATGTAGTGGTTTTCAAGCTGCCCTTTATAGAACACAGGTGGTGTTTTAGAGGTGGCCCGAATCTAACTCTTCATGCTGCCAATCTTAGCCAAGAAAACAGATCTAGTGAGTGGAAAAGAAATCTGTCCCTTCCACAACTTTATGTGATGAAAATATCCTGTTGCTTTAAAAAAAAAAAAAAAAAACTTTGGAAAACCACTATTTTAACCCAAGACATGCTCTTGGACTCTGATTTCTCTACACTTGAGAAATCAGGAATGACATAATCCTGGTATTTTTGCGGTCTGGTGAGGAAATAGCAATCAGAAATCTTTTCAGACTGAAGTTCTTCCAATGGCTTCAGAATGTGTAGGAAATATGAAATCAGGAGCAGAGCCTGCTTGTAAGCAGTGTCACCCCGGCTACTCTGAGAAACGGCCTCGTTCTCAGGACACCTTGGGGGCGGACTGAATTCAAGGGCGGACTTTTTTTTCCTGGTAGTACTCCAGAACTGGAGCTTTTCAAAACTACATGACATCATCTTTGGCCTGGAGAATTCTGAATTGAAGCAAGAGGCTTTGTCTGTCCAGAGAAGGAGAGTTGGATTCAGAGGATGTCTTGGAAATGATGTCAAAGCCAGAATCTGATGTCAAAGCCTAATCCTTCCAGCAAGAAAAGGGACTTCTTCTTCCAGATAAAAAATAATGGTCTTGTCTCACAGGCAGAAAGGGAAGGGACTCCAAACTGACATTCTTAGAAGGCACCACTGTGTATCATGTTCTCCCTCCAGGATAAGATTTACTCAAGACCTGTTTCCCTGCTCTACCTTCTTTCCCAATATTGCCTCTGGCTTGCCATTAAATGGTTGGCCAAATGGAAATCACTTTAGCAAACCACCTTCCATATGCTGCATCCTGGTAATACCCCAAGCTACGCTTCCAGCATTAATTGCTTCACCAGACACTGAAGTGAAGGCCTCTTTAGCTCATCAGCAAAGCTCAATCCAGTTCTGCCTCTTCAACTGTAGGTGATCCATACTCTAATATGCCTGGAAGGTAAAGTTGCGTATACTGTAAAGGAAGGGTCTTCACTGCCCACCAATCAAAATGCCAGAATATGGTTTTTTAGGAAGTCAAATCCCGGCAATATATTTATGATCTCTAACCTAAAGACGAGTCTGCACTCTGTCACTTCTCACAAAGGCAGAGGAGGCTGTGAGAATTGTGCAAAGCTATTAGTCAAATGCTAGAGAGGCCTAAAATAAAACCCCTGCTCCTCTCTTTTTTTGAAAGAAAAAATTCAATTGGAGGCTTGTGGAAGACTGAAATGAAATAATCCATAATCCGCAATTCAAACCAGAAGGTTTGAAATAGTTTATAACCACAAACACAAACAAGCCTATTAAGATGGGCTCTTTTTATAACCAGAAGGGATTCCAGAGAGACGTCTTTAGCCAATCACAAGTTTATACCAGAAGTGATGCATCTACAAATTTTATACTTGCCGGGGTTTTATTACTATTTTGGAATACTCATATTATTCATACTTCTTGATCCATCTTTGAAATTTACATATTTTTTCTCAAGAATTAGATAAAAAATCTCAGCTAGTAATTAGTGCTTTTTCGTTTTTCTCAAGAATCAGATAAAATCTCACCTAGTAATTAGTACATCTGGGTAAGCCTCATGTTAGGTGCAAAGAATGGACAGAAAGATGCTACTAATGAAGGTGAGTTATTAGATCCCTTTTCCAAAACATCACCCAAAACATGGAGAAAGTGCTCTGGATATATGAGGGATTGCTGGAAATGGAAGGTAGGAAGAATGATCACATATAAACCTCTCTCCTCCCAGTGATGCTATGGAGAGTGAGATAATTATGCACCAAATTTCCAGCAAGTCAGAACTTAAAAGAAAGCCATGAGGGTCCCAAACAACTCATTCCATCTCCCTGTGACTCAGTTTTCTCATTTGTAAAATCACAGTATGGAATGGAACAGAGCAAGAATCCTTTTTTTGCACAAAGTCCAATTCAGAAAGAATAAACACATTAGCGTCCCATACTTCCCCTCATTCAAAATGAAAATAGCTTACTGAGTCCCAACTTAGATTATCACTTTACTGAATGGAAAAATACTCGTCAGAAACTTTGTGCTACTCTTGAGCAGAGGAAATGTTAATACTCTTCCATGTTTATATGGCATTAGCATAAAAACAACTTTCTAATCTTTGATACCTGACCTAGATGGGGACATTTTCAAGCTAGAAGCCATGGGAACTGTTGGCTAATAATCACTGTTATCATAGTGTGAATTAACATCAGTTAGGGCAGCTTAAAAGAAAAGGATTGTCTGGTTCTCAGGCCCAGGCCCTATGGCAGACTTTATACCTTGAGGTTAGGGGCTGGGCTAGACAACTACTTATATTTTAAAGTTCCCTATTGAAAATTTGAGCCTCATTCTCAAGTAGCCTTTGGGAGCCACTGACAGAGAAGACTCCAAGATCTCTTTTGAGCTCTAAACAACTCAGGTCCACACTTGTTTCTGATAACAGATAATCTCAGAGATAAATGTCCTCTGGCAACTCTGTGGTGATAGCCTAAGGCCTCAGACTCTGGATATTATTCACACGTCTCCTGGACTGACGTCAAGATGTGCACTGGATATCTCACAATTTTATTAGTCAAAGTATGGAAGAGAAAAATGTATTCTGTACTTAGGTGGTTCAAAAGCTTAAATGTAGAATGGTAGTGGGAAACGTAAGTACCTACAAGGTCAACAGGTAATGTGAAATGAAAGAAAAGAAAGAGAAAGAAGGAAAATGAGAGACTATGGAAAAAGGAAGGCGGGAGGGAGGGAGAGAGGAGGTCTGGTAGTAACTGGATGGAGGGCAGATGCCAACCTGGCCTTCCACAGTCCCTGACCCCAGTGAAGGGGATCAGAATTTGCCACCCTCCCCAAATATGCCAAGGTGGCATAAGGATTATTTTGAGCTGAAGGCAACTGAGAATCGACAGATGTTGGAAGAATTCTCTGCTTTCTCTTTATCTGCCTAAAAGCAAAGCATGAATTTCCGTTTGAGGAAGGAACCTCCACAGTACCTGAAAGAGGGAGTCTTATCACCAGAGATGAGGAGTTAACAACATTCCGAGTCTTCCCTCTCTTGAATAACTCTGGGGCCTCGCAACTGGGAACCCCGTGTGCAGAAACCCAGCATCGGGGCCCATCGCTGAAGGGCCTCCCTCACCTCTTCTCTCCATCCTTCTGTCTGAAGGCTCTCCTTTGGGGTGCGTGTCCTAGACACCTAGTCACTCTATATTAAGTTATTCAAACTCTCCAGGCCTAACAGATTCTACCTCCATTTTTTACCCTTTATTTGATTCATTCTTTTCGAAGGACAGTTCTTTTTCATTCATTGTCGAAATCCCATCCATTCCCCCAAATTCTGCTCAAATGGCCTCAAAGCCATTTATTCCATCTCTACATGGGGAAGCACCTTCCCTATACAGGGCACTGATCTTTTTCCACTTTGTCTTATAATTATTATTTCTGCCTCTCCTGAGTGGTGAGCAACATAAGGAGCAAAACCACTGGCCTATAAATGTTTTATCTCCCACAGTGTCTAACACATCCCTTGTACACACAAGATAGTCAGTGACTGCATGGTCAGGTGATATGCTGATTGTGTGGTCATTCATTCAACAAAAGAATAAATATTATCTGTTCCAGGAGTATCCCAAATACTTTGAAACTTATCAGAAGTTTCTCATGTACATTCTACACCAACTTGCTCTTGCATGGAAAAAAAAAATCGTTGTGAAGATACAGAAGATACAAAAGCAGGAAAAACTGATTCTGTGAAATTTGTTGGCACTCTCCTTATCAGTGAATAACAAAAAGTTCCTGAGTTTAGAAAGACATTTCATAATATTGTGCAATATATGTAACTCTCTGTGGTCACAGTTCAAGTAAAAAATGTGCATTCCTATTCTTAACATTAAAAACTAGACTTAAAAGTCGAAGGTTATGGGGTTGATTCCTGCATTTATAAGACTAACATCTGAAGAAGGTATGATCTATTTCACATGGATGAAAGCTATAATTAGCTCAAGATTTTGCAAATTTATGAGCTGCAATGGCAAGGATTCCATATCCTGCTCCTATCAACAGACTCAACCAAGTGAAAAACTATGGTTATTTATTTTTAAGCAGGGCACTTGACAGAACAAATATTTCAAATAAATTCATGTCTATTAAATGCACATTTTATATGTAATTCATATTTTCCTTATAAATACACACATGTATATGTACACCCCATATATTAAATAAACATATTACGTGCATATATATTCCTCTCAAAGGATTTTTAGTCAGAATTCATAGCAGATATTTCTACAGTAAATACCAGATTATCTGAATCACACAGCACTCACCATCTTTTCCCATCCCAATCCCCTGACATTAACCATTATATTAGTTTGTGGAACAATATAGTCTATCTGGCAAGACACACTGGTTGTTACATTTGGCTAAAATGAATTTCATTTTCATGCTTTTGTGTCTCTTACTGTCATTTGACTATGGTACGGAGATATCCCAGATTACTTCTTAAGGAAAGTAAGAATAATTTCTTATTCAATTGCAGAAGAAACTACACAGCTTAATCTGATGATTGTGTGGAGGAGAGAACGTTTCCAGTGACGACATCTTCCTATGTCAATTGATTTTAGTACAGATGCCATCTCTGTGTGCTATATTAATGCAGCTCTTTCTTCTTATTTCAAGATTTTAATCTCAGTGTGTTGCTGTAACATTTTATTGGTTCAAAATACATGCTGTAAAAACCCGTGGCCATCAAATTTTCCTGCAGGCTAAAAATAACCTATTCCTGTCAGTTAGAATTAGCTGATAAAGACTGTCAGAGCCTGTTCTGAGTAAGTTTGATAACTTCCTGTTTATGCAGCACTGACCCTTGTCTAATAAAGCTTCTTTGCCCAAGAATGAGAGGAGATTCTGCTGCATTCTATTCCTTAATGGCCAATACTGATTACTTTTGAAAGCCTTTAATACATTTCCCATATTAGACATGAACAGATGTCAGGTACATTGCCAAGGGAAATTTCTTTTATGCAATCTTGGCTTATTGTACAATAATAGCCCTTTCTCAACATGGGAAAAAATTACAGACCCAACTAATTTCCCTGACAGGGGAGAGTTACATATGTTTTCCACTTGTAGTTTTTACGACAAGTTTACAATTTTGCCAAACCTGGAACTAATTGGGACTGTTTCCAAAAGTGGCCCAATAAACCCCCAAAAGTGTAGAGCCATTTGAAAAGGCAGTCAATGATGGTTTGCTTTTGCTTTTTCTCCATTTTGGTCAAAGAGAGGGGGAAAGTTAGATTGCAAAATTATTTCATTTAAGTTGCTTAAACACTTACTGTTTCATATCCTCCCAGTTTTTGAGCAGCTTGAAACATAGTCCAAAGGTTAACTGTTAGAGGGACAATAAGTATTTAGATAAGCATTGCATTAACATATTTCCAAGAAATGTCAATTAAAAGAAATACTAACATACCCCAAAGAACTAAGTTCTTAGGAAATAATTTGTCTAAGGGCATTCAATAACAAGATCTATTATTATCACTTAAAATATTTCTTAACAGTCACACAGCCATGAAAATGGATCTACATTTAAGAGCAGGACAAGAAAGTTTTAGTCCTGTTGCCATCAGCAGAGGAACAGAAGCTTTGGGAAAAAGTGTGGGGTTTCAAAATTGAAGTTGGTCTTGTTCAACCCTTAGAAAGAAGCCATTGATGAAATGGCAATACATCAAGCTTCCATCAGATAAAAACTCTCCATAATCAATAAACAACAGCCACTTTAATTTATGATTACTTTCTTAATAGAATGTCTGATGGCAGTGCTGCATCAAAGGCTCACACTGTATTTCACCAGCACACAGTGCTTTGCGGTGAGCAAGAAGACAAATATTTCACATGCAAGGAAACAGTAATATAACAGATCTAAGGGAAGGAAGACATTCATTTGGAAAGGAATTGAGTCACGAGCCCACATACTCTCCTAACTGGCCCGTGTGATGTTATAAATATATATTTTTTTCAAACAGACTTCTCTTTGCAGGGTTTGCATATGTTTGTGTTGTTAAACAATTACACCAAATTGCTAGCAACCCTGCTCATTTTATACCAAATACCATGGAATGGGACTGCCATAGATTTGCCTCTTTTACAAGAGGGGAAAATTGAACTTCAAGTGATTTCTTGGTAAGGGAAATGAAGAATAAAATAGAAAAAAAAAATTTTTTTAAGGCTCTTTGACACAACATGTTCGCAAAGCCTCATTGAACCTTGCACTATTTCAAAGCTATCAAGAGCCCTGCCTCGGCCTTGATTTAATCTGAACCAATGCATAATGCAACAAAGCTGTTCATAGTACATTAATTTTACTTCTATTTCAAGCAAGCAGTTTTCAGACAAACATTGTAATCATTCGTAGTTATATAAGTTTATAATGGCTGCGAGTGTTCTCTTGCAATCAGCGCCAATTGCTATTAGGTATGTAAATTGTTATGTAAAACATACAGGTTTGACATTCTTCATCAAAATGACACATGGTTTTAATCTAGAAAGATACGTTTGAAGAAAATACTATTTCAAGCCAGGGGCTCATCACTTCGTGCACCGCTAAATCCAGACAGAGGCAAAATATATGTTCAGTTGCAAAATCGAGGCGAGATTTGGATATTTTTCTCTTTTACTATGGAATTCTGCCTAGCTACGAGTTCCCTGTTCTACTTACAAATACACAATGACATTTACACTGAAATGTACATGTCAAAGTAATTCAAAATTAGGTGCTAAGTGCAAATCTGTGTATTTCTTGTTTCCTGTGCAGTCAGATTTTGGTTATCTTTTAATAGATTTGGGGCCTAGGAAATGTGTTTTCTCTTTGTGGTTGTTTTGTCCATCCTTAAATGTCCTCCTCTTAAAAGCTGTTTTTTTCACAAGCAACATCTGTGCCTGATAAAGCTACGTCATATTATTATCTCACAAGAAAGGCGTTACAAACACTCAAGATTGACAAAACAGAAAATGAGAAACTTTCAACATGTCTATTTCCAGTCATAATCAGTGGATTCAAGCCTATAAATATCTTACTGCAACTGTCCCAGAAGGGAACAACGCAGCGGAAAGAGGCAGGGAAAAAATTCTTGGCTAGGACCATTTGTAGATTTTGTATAAACAGAAAGCACTATCCCCACATTAGGATTTCAACATAATCCTGAGTCAAAATTATTTTTTCCAATTCAAAGAACTGAGCAGTTTTGATATTTCAGAAATGAAAACAAGCATACTCACTCTGTTTAAAACCTAAATAGGGTATTCGTTCTATTGGCGTTTTCCTTTCTTTCATGTATTTATAAAGTGCCACCAAGAAGGCCTGTTCGTCTGCCCTGCACTCTTCACCAATGGCAAGCTTTGGTTTTTCTTCATTTGAGACTTTTTTACAGTTGTTATGGTTATTCTTCGGCTTGGTCAAGGCTGACCTGCCCTCACATTTCACCTGGAAAAGGGAAGATACACTCTATCAGACCAGGCACAGTCTTGGAATGCTTGCAAAAAACATAGCACGTGACAGGCACAGTGATGCTTTTCATTGTGTGGTAAGGGAGAACCAGTCGATTATCCTTGCCTTTGATAGCTTTTTAGGGGCATGGTTGAAGATGAACTGTCTTAGAACAGGGATGGCAAATTTCTGTAATGAACCACATACCAAATATTCCAGGCTTTTTGCAACTACTCAACTTTAGCAGGACAGTGGTCATGGCAGTATGTAAATGATGGGTGCAGCTGTGTTCTAATAAAACTTTATTAACAAAAACAGGTGAGCTAGGGGGCCATAGTTTGCCAAATTACGCCAACTTCTTTTAGGTATGTTGTGATGTGCAAGGAGGGATTACAACATACTCCTTGTAAGTATGTTGATATCTGGTAGAAACATTTTTCTGCCTCTTTATACATTTTATTTTCCTAAGGGGCATTATTAGTTAATGTCCTGGAATAAACCCTACCTTCTTAATAAATAGCTCCATATTTTATACTTTGTATCAAAAAGACAAGACAAGGTTCCTCCCTCCCTCTCTCCCTTCCTCCTTCTCTTTCTTTCCTTCTTTGACAGAGCCTTACTCTATTGTCCTGGACTAAAGTGTCTTGGACCCAGCCTAACTCACAGCAACTACAAATTCCTGGCTTCAAGCAATCTTTCCGCCTTAGCCACCCCAGTAGCTGGAACTACAAGGGCCCACTGCAACTCTTGGGTGAAAGGGTCTTTCACTCTTGCTCAGGCTGGTCTCAAACTCCTGAGCTCAACGGATCCTCATGCCTTGACCTCCATGGCTGCTAGGATTACAGGCATGAGCCACTGTGCCTGGCTGCAAATTTTTTTTGACAGTAAACTCATCTTGTTACCATTCTCTCCAGCAACCTGGAAAAAACAAGCTGCTGCCAGCAGTTTTGCTGTGATGAAGAATACCAGCAAGGTCTTTGCTGTTTGTCCTCCAGGGGTGATGCCTGAAACACCGTCAGTAGGAAACAAAAGGTCCCACTCTTTAACGAGGGCCTCTTGCTTTTCAGTCTGCTCTGACAAAATAATCAGAGATGTCAACTTGCCACAAAAAGCGAGCAGAGGTCAGCTGAAAACCCAAGAAGAGTAAGTATAAAGCTCCATAATTAAAAAATAAAGGGTAGTAAATGCTCCAGATGTTCCCCCTTCCACACTACAAGCAGATAAGGAACTTGGCATATCGAGGAGCTAACCTAATGTTCCCTCCTCACTGCCATGGTCGACAAGGGGCCTTTGATGGTTGTTAAATATAACACCAAGTTGCTGAGCTATTTTAATTGTAAAAGGGGGAAGTACAAAGGGTCAGACTTTGAGTTCAAGTGTGCCCATGGGGAATGTGTACATTCCAATATTCTTTACATCTCCACAGCTAACATCAGGAGAGAAGCGGGGGGAGTGCTGGGGAAATGTTATGAATAAAAACGTCCCTCGTATCTCCAACACTGTCCACTTCACACTTCTGAATTCTCTCTCTGCAGACGCGGCCTCCCACCCCAGCCCAAGCTCACTTATTAAAGGGACGTGCACTCTCTGTAAGTGTTTTCTTTATGGCTTATTCTCTCAAGTGAACACACAAGTTTGATATTTTTAGGCTAGCCCTGGAAAAATAAAATTTCCTGTGCAACTCACTCCATGGAGCCTCTAGATAAGATTTTAATTTTTAAGGGACTGTGGA
The DNA here is from genome assembly GCA_963573935.1 of Arctocebus calabarensis. Classification (NCBI taxonomy): domain Eukaryota; kingdom Metazoa; phylum Chordata; class Mammalia; order Primates; family Lorisidae; genus Arctocebus; species Arctocebus calabarensis. The sequence goes on along the minus strand of CAUYON010070838.1, from coordinate 78,276 downwards.
AATGGGATGAAAACATTTTTTTCCATGTAGAATTTTTCCTGACAGTCTTTCAAACTCGAGTACTTTGTGAGCTAGCCGAAGGTGAACATCCTGTGAAACTTTTATGTGGTCATCATTTTTCACTGCCAAAGTTCAGGCTGTTGAGTCTAAAGTTTTGATGAAATTCATAATGTAATGGCTTCTTCAAATCATAAAAATCACTCCAGTTTTAATCTGTATTGCTTCCCACCCTTTAGGTGTTTACTAGGAAGGCAGGTCCTATTTCATTTCATACTCACAACTCTCCTGGGGTAGTTATAATTCTCATATTAAAGATAAAGAAACTTCGGTAGAGAGGAACAGAACCAGGTTCCTGTGAGCAAGGAACGGCATCTGAACCCAGGTAGCCTCACTTTGGGGCTTGTGGTCTTAAACACTCCACTGACACTCTTAAAAATACTAACTAGGCCATCGAAACCAATTTCCCATTTTAAAAAAGCATATCTTATTACTAGGCATTACAAAACCTATGGCTTAGAAATGTGATTTATGAAATGAAAAGTAAAAGATAAAACTAGGTGGTTTCCAAAGCATAAAAGGGCTCTGCTCCTTCTACTGTGTGTTGAGCAAAGGGAAGGAAATCATGATCAACTGAGGTCCTACAACGAGCGAGAGCTGTGTGGGCTTCACGTAGTCTTTCAAAATGTTCTTGAGAATTGTAAAAAGGAGAAAGTTAGGCCCATTTTACAGGCAAGGAAATTGAAGCTTAGTGAGCTCACATATCTTGCCATACGGCTCAAGAGAGGCAGACTTCTGGGTTTAGAGCTCGGGGTTGCTCCACTCCCAAACCCAACCTTGTACAAGAAGTGTACACGGCCTGTGGATTGAACATGCAGAGGTTCACTCTGTAGTGAGAATGGGCCAGTGATCCACACGATGAGGTCAGGTGCACCACTGTCAAGAGAGTATGAAGCATTTCTTCCTCAGTGTCTGCACAGTTACTTAACCCTCCACCTCACTGGTATAGAAATACCCAGAAACAGAAGGAAAAGCACAGAGGAGACACACACAGCAGACCCAAAGTAACTGAGACTCCCTGCTTCACGGCGGAGGCTACAGGTGAAGCCGGGCTGCCACCTGCTGAACTCCGTCCTCAATCTCAGTGGGCCTCCCAGGGCACTGCTCCTGGGAGGCAAGGCACTTGCTAAGAAGTGAACGAACGAACCGTGGCTTCCTTTCTTGGACTGGTTTTGTATATATATATATATATATTTTTTTTTTCAATTAATACACATGACCTTTTAAAGCTATTATTCTGTTGCTGGGTAGGACCAAGTCGAGATCCTTTCTAATTGTTTTTCTTACGTTTACCCCAAACATTCTCAGCATATCAATCTACTGAATGAAGTAGACTGCAGGCAATAGTAGCTGGAAATAGTAGCTAATCTTCATGTTGGCCTTCGAAAGCCCAACTTTTGATGGTGACAGGTAACCATTAGATTTGTTTTGTTCTGATCTGAACGAAGTACACCTTTGGCCTTCACTAAGATCTTTAGGGTTTCCAAAACGATTGAGAGCATGCCAATTAAAGACTAAACTTTTAATGTTTTCAATGAACCACCATGTATTTGATATTAACCATGTCCTTCCACGGGATTGAGTTATAACTAATCCGGCCTTCAACTGGGGCAATAAGTGTGCTGACCCAGCAGTAAAAAAGCCGGAGTTCTAATTTTGGTTTGGTCACCAACTTGCTTAGGTGACCCTCAGTTTCTTCACCAGGAAAGCAAGAAGGATAATCCCTGTGGACAGTTCTGAGAAGCAGTAATGTGAGGAAAAATATTGAAAATAATTTTGTCACATTTGTGAAATATTGAAAGTATATTTGTGATTGAGATGGAGATATTGCACACTTTTAGTTTTTGCTTTCTTTTAGAATATAAACCACCTGTTAAACACTTCTGGCCTTTGGAAAATGCTTACAGGACACAAGAAATCATTTATTTCCTTCTATCAATATGGGTTTTTCATTGGAGACCTAGGCCGAGGAGACTTCTCTGGCACAGATCACCCCATGAACAGGCCTGGCCACATCCACAATGTCTTCAGAGAACTGGTAGTTTCCTCTCATGTGAATTTTTCTGTCTTTGGGAGGCCATGAAACTTTTTCCTCTCTTGGAAAATAGGGTCTTGCAAAACTAGTTTTCGTGCTCTCCTTGAAAGAATGCAACATTCTGATGCTGACAGGCAAATTACTTGTTTTTCAAGTCATGAGCACAACCACCCAGAGCGGCCTACTCTAAGAGCCTCGCTCTGTGGCGCTGTAGGAAGGTGGTGCTTGTCCATAGTTAGAGATGGGACTGTTTGAGGCGAACTTTTGAAAAAAACAGTCATGAGGTCTTGGTTATAAAGTCTAACAGTTCATCATCCTCTAAAACCGGCTTCCAGTTCAGAAAATAATCAGAGGGTCACAGCTTTATAATCTCTTCTGCAGCTTTCACAGGAAAAGACCAGGTAAAGAGACAAGCGCCTTCATCGTGGCTGTGTTGGTCCAGATGTAGCTTGTTTATTCCGTAGGGATTTTACATCTGTCTCTTGGTGCCAACAGACAAGCTGCCATACTTCATCTCTGCCCAGCCTCGCTGGGAGTTGCCAAAGCAGGACTATAATCCAAGACGCTGACAAGAGCTGAGCCTTAGCCTAGTCCCCAGAAGCTGACTGCAGCAGGCCTCTCACCCATGTGGTCACCATTCAGTGGCAGTGCCAACGTGGCGTCGGGTGAAGGGTTCACCCAAAACGCACAGATTTGACTTCTATCCCTCCTACGAAGGATAAGTCAGTGAACACGAAATATAGCCCATCTGCAGAGCAGGCTCCTGTTCTCAGTTTTGTGAGTTCTAAACTGCTGTCATGGAGGGAAACACCGGAGGTTCTGTTCTTTCAGATCAACTGCACGAGTTTTGTAAAATTCCCAGGGGCATATCTTGGAAGAAACTCCAAAGGACACGGGAAGAAGTTTCATCCTGCTGGGCTCAGGTACGGAACATACTGGAGTAAACACATGATGTCATCCTAGAAGTATGGGCAGGGTGCCAACGTAAGGCATGGGCAGCTCGAGCTTAGCTCAGTGTCCTAAAACCTTCTAGTTCTATCGTGTCTTTCAGGGACTTGCCAACTCTAAGGAAATGAGCTGTTCCTGCTGACATCCTAGGTAGGTAGTTCTAGGGCCGAGATATCCACCTTACAATAAAATGTCATTCACGGTATCCATGTGGATTTGCAGAAGGTTCAACGGGTAGAACACAAATAATTTTAGGGAAAGATAGATTTGTTTTCATCCAGAAAATGGAAAATACACGTTTCTGTGGGTTGAGCTCTTTTTAACCCTTTGCAATCTTAGAAGCATGAAGAAATTCTAATCAAAAGTCCTCAGAAATTCCTGGCAAACAATCACACTTAAAGATAAGATTTTTAGATTATCAAGGTCTAGGATTTACTTCGTTTCCCTGGGAACAGGGTGGAAAACATGACAGACAAATAGTAGACCGTCTACATAGAACTGAATTCATTTTTTTTTCTACATCAGACTCTTCTAAATGCAGTGTTCGAAAGTTCAGTTCTGCAATCTGGAAACTGGTATCAGTCTAAATCTGGTCTTTAATTCAGGTCCTAAAAGCACTATTGCTGTCCTTGGCACAAAAACAACACCTCAGCACAGTAAATGGAACCATGGAAATTTGACCTATGTCCACAAAAGTCAAAAAGATAAGTCTAAAAATATGAAGTGATACTTCACCCTTCATGGTGCTAAGCACTTCAGGCATGCACTTTCAAGATTCCAAAGAATGCTCAGGCTAAAGCCTAAGCCTGGGCCTGGAAAAACAGTCTAGAATTTGTACTTTCCTTCTGCATTAATGGAGATCTTTAAAAAGCATAGAAATCCTTTTTGGTATGTGCATACAAATAAATACATAGCTGTGTATCTTTAAATTTATTCTAATGAAATCAGAGGTGACTTTGAAAAATACACGACTAAAAAGATTAATTCTAGCCATTTCTAATTTCATCCTCTGTTAATCTCTGAAACACATTTAGATGAACACATTCATAAAGAGGATGGTTCAGCTGGTCTATTTTTGATACAAGCAGAGTAAACTATGTCATTGTGTCACCCACTCTGAAATCTCAGCCTCAGTGACGTAGGTGCTTAATCATCTGTCCTTTACCCAACAGGCCAAAGGGGGAGGTGGGAAGTCTTTCTGTTGACTAATCAAAATGCTTACCTTCCGCCCAACCCCCCAGCCACAGGAAGGAGGGGAGGTGGTGGGAACAGATACTGCATAGAGCCGCAAAAGCTCTCAATACCAAAGTCAGATTCTGAATTCAAAACTGCCAGCAAGACACAAGAGTTGAGAAATAAAGGGGGAAAGGACAAATAAAAAGATGCAGCAAAATGAATGCCACGGAGTGAGAGTGGATGACTGTACCTTGACAACGGCTTTGCCATCAGAATTATTGTTGGAATCTTTAACACCACTGAATGAATCTCTTCTTTGTGGGCATGCTTTCTTTTTGCGTGGTCTGCCTTTAAGATTTGGCGCTGAAAACAAACGGAGAACAATTGATAGACATTTTCATTTGCATGAGTTTCCTTATTAAAGACCAAGAATCTTACTACAGTGGTCCCTTCTAATTGTTTTCAGAAAAATGTGCATGTCTATGGGCAGCCTTTTCATCGTATGTGTCTCTTCTCCTTCAGAAGGGATTGGCATGTTGGTGGACTATATACTTTTGGACGTTTCCCAAAGCTAGTCCATCACACTTTAAAATGTCTAATGAATATAAGTAAAAGGATGATGGTAAGAAAAACGCCCTCCCCCCATGTTAAAGAAGAATTTTGGGCTGAACAACAATCTTGAACCAAGCTTTCAGATCATTCTTTGTTTTGTATCTTGTTTTCAGAAACCTAAGTAATATGCCAGCCCATTATGGTATCACAGTAATGTAACATTTGGAAACATCTCTCTTTGAAAGTGTTTGCAGGGGAGCATTTTCTCACATTATCATACTGATAAGCAGAGAGATAGCTGTAGAGAAGAGGCATTCACAATAACACTCCGGAAAATAGTATTACATGTATTTACTAATAATATTGTGACCAGCAGGTTTCAAACCTCATCAGCAAATCTGGCAGAAGCATTTAAATCACCAGGCTCTCTTTTCCTTTTCAATGTAATTTTATGAAGATCTTGAAGGTTATTTTAAAATAACTTCCAAAGATTACACTGGGATGAGCCTGCCATGGGGGTCAGGCTTTTCAAAAGCTGTACACAAGATCCAAATCAAAGTTACATTTCATCCTGGAAGTAGAACTTGGTTCCCTTTAAGATCTACGCAGAAGGAAGGGGAAAGGGCTGATGTTTATTGAGAGCTGTGACGGTCCGGAGGGCATCAGCTTTCACATTTAACTTCATCAGTCACCCAGGTCAGGCAAAATTAAAACCAACCAGCTCACCCGCCAGCCCTCAAACAATTCCAAACAAGTGAATTATACCCTAAAGAATTTCTTTCAGACCTTTCAAGGTACCGACACTTTTTGTGAGTTAAGGGATGATTCTGACAACGTCAAATCTGAAAACCCCAAACCCCGTTCCTTGTTTGTAACCCTTATTTAGGGCCCGTAGTTCGCCAGTGGTTTTAGGACATCCTACACTGCTCTCATTTTACAAACACAATTCATCCTGCTCATCAGCTTCTCTAACGGGATAACAGTTTGCCTGTTGGTCAAAGCTCGGCAGAGCACAGCTGCCCTGTATACGCTCTTTGAGAGGCAAAAGTTTAAAAAGGGGGCTCTAGGGCTCAGGCTCCCCCTTCCCCAAACCCGCGCTCTGCTCAGAGTCCCTTAAACACCGGTCTCAAAGTCCATCCCTGCAGAAAGCCAGGAGCCACCAAAGGTCTTCACAAGCCCACAAACAAAATCGAGCAAAGAGGAAGGAGTGGTTACCCATTCCAGTCGACACACATCTGCCCGAGGGACGTCTGTGCTCCAGAAAGCTAGGGCATGCGACGGCTCCAGGGCCACATCCCCAGCGTGCGCCCGCGCGGCTGTCAGCGTCCCTGCGAGTGCGGGCTGCGGGGCTGGGCGCTGCGCCTACGACTCCCCTCCCCCGGCCGCCCCATTACTCATGTAAACACACGGCGCTGACTCCGAGGGCGTGGGGTGCGCCGAGCGCTCGGCAAGTCGCCGCACTGGTCCGGAGGGCTGTGCTCCCGCCGCCTCCCGCTCGGCACGGGGCGGGTGATTTCAGGCGTCCTGCTCTGTGGCTCCTGCCCTCTCGCTCCCCTGCCGGAGCGCGCTGCCACGTTCCACGAATCTGACACGGCCCGCAGCCTGGGGCCGGGGCGGGGACTGTTTTGTTTAGAAGACTCGGTGTAGCACAGAAGGAGTTTCCACCGCTGACCCGAGCGCTAGGACTTGAATGACGGAGAGGGGAGGATGTTCTTTCCTGTCCCCTTATCAAAATAAGAGCAGAAAGCTGACAGGAACAAACAGGAGGTAGGGATGCAAGGTCTGGGGCATTGCATGAAAAGAAAACAAGGCAATACCACCTCTGTCCTAAGACTTGTTCCTCTGATCTTCCCTCCCTAGCCTGTTGGTGGAAAGCACTTAGACCTGACAGGCATTTATGGCCAGAAAAACTTTAAAATCCCAAAGGCCGTTTCTACAGAACTTGTATTGAGCATGCTGTTTTTAAATAAAGGCCAAGGTTCCAGGAACCCACGAGAGAAGTCATCTCCAGACCGGGTCTATTTTCTCCCCTCTTTGAGCTGTTTTCAGAATCCAGAGAAGCACGCATCTTCCTCCCCCAGAAGATTCTGAGAATTACAAATTTAGAACAGACTAGCACCTAATATTCTGGTTACACAGACGTAAACTCTAAATGGGATTTGATCAAGAGAAAAAGACCTTTGTTCCTCCCAAGGCAAGTCCAGGGTGCATTTCAGGTTCGGTTTAGGCAAATCCCGCCAGTAACTCCAGACTCAAAGTCAAGGGCCTCCTTTAGTCTCCCCTCTGAATGTTTTCATTCTGTCTTTCTGTCATGGAACACACCACTGTACTCCCTGTACTTTAGCTGTGTTTTGGGCATATAATTATACTAGACTGGAGAATCCTCAAGGGCAAGACTGCGTAGGACTCCTCTCTCATCTGCCCCAGCGCAGCACCCTGGAGGCATCCTTGGGTAATATGAATTAGTTGAATGAATAAATGACTCATGGAAATAAATACGCCCATATATTCCTTCTTCCTGGAGCCCGCCAACCTGACCACATGGTACACGTGTCACACTGGACACCTGTGAAGCTGCATTCACCTTTCTTATTTACACTATGTTTTGGGAACATAAATGAACGACTTGAGCTTGCACTGGGCATGAAGATGGGAAACCTAAGGTGTTCGGCTCCCGATGACAGCTAAGCCTTTGCATCTGGCTTCTCCATTGGGCCAGAATCTTGTTCCACAGGCCACACACAAGTGCCCGAAGAGCACAAGTGTTAGCAGTCTCGGTGGGACTAGAGCAGGCAGGGCTGTGCAGGAGCCCCTGTAATACGATCAGAGACCTTCTGAAATCCAAACACCCCAGGTGAAACTTGGCATCAAGGGACTGGCTTTGGGGATAGCAAAAATTCTGGCTCCCAAGTCAGAGCATATTTTTCCTCTAGGGGTCTTGAAAACAAATCATTCACTGGGCCAGAGAGTGAAAACAAATGCATTATTGTGTAGTGCTGTTCAGGGGTGAGGTGAGGCTCTAGACTTTCGCTTTTTTACATAAGAAACAAACACACCTTCTTCCAGACATCCTGGAGGGACCTATACTTACAGCTCTCCTTGAAAGCTCAGAGCTGTGCACCTCCCGGGAGAACAAAACCCCAGGACTCCAGAATTCCACCAGCTCTGGTGCTTTAGGTGAGACCGAGCTCTCTCAACAAAGTCTCCTGAGAAGCCAGCAGTGGTCTTACCCAATAGCATGCCTGCTACCAGTTAGTTCTGCTTTGAAAAAGTACTAACATGATAAATGCACTGTTACTTTTAAACGTGTGCAGATCATCCACTGGCCTGGCTCATCAAAGATTCAGTAAATGCTCTTTGCATGACTATTTTCAATATTATACATAAATAACAACATGCTCATGCTCATGAGCATGCTATCATAATAAATAGCTCATGCTTTCCGAACACTTCCTCTGTGTCATTCACCGTCCTGATGCATACAATGGCATTGAAAACTCCCAACAAGGCAAAGAGGAAGGCACAATTGTTATCTCCATTTTACAAGCCAGGAAACTGAGATAGAGATGAAATTACTTGTCTCAGTGCAAACAGCAAGTGACTGATGGGAGGAGGACCCCAACCCAGGCAACTGGACTTTAGGGAGAGCTCCTGTTGAACTTGTCTCCAACAGACACACACACACACTCAGCCTTGAAAAAGATGTTCCTACTGATGTGGACTGGCAGCAAGCAGGGAGCTCTCCCCGAATGAAAACACTCTCTAATACCACACAGCGTGAGGGTGCTGCAGCCCATCCAAGGCAGCAAACTACATGTGACACATGTGCCAGAAAGCTGGGCCCCCATTAGTCCTACTGACTCAGCAGTAGGTGACAGGACTTCCACTAAAGCCACTAAAACTTGGTCGGAGCAGGCATGCCATTACCCCCTTTTCACTGGGCCACTCAGTCTGCTGCCCCATCAGTGAAAGATCTCTCTGGTTTTAAAGAAAATCTTTCCTCACTGCCCATCTGTTCCTCTTCCTCAGTGCCAAGAAATTAATCAGTAGTCACCTCTGTGAAGTCAGGGCTATTTCTATAGGTGTTAATCCCAGACTCCAGGGCACTTCGACATCTCACTTTTAAAATTCCTTCAAATATTAATGAATTACAGCCCATTTTCTTGACAATATAGCAAAACAAGTTTGTTTCTCTGAAAGGTCTAGAAGCTCAGAGTTGCAAACATTCATTTATGTATTTATTTCACATGGATTCAGACAAGTTATGTGCAGGGCACTGCAGGTGTGGGAAACTTTCTTGTCAACCCCAACTCTTGCAATAATAATAATAAAACAAAGGAAATGTAACCAGTTACTGGCAAAGTCAATTGCTTTTGGCTTAAATGTTCCTGTTATTTTTCTACTGTGTTCTTCCTGTCATGACCATCTCTCTCTCTCTTTTTTTAATAGCATTTATGCTCTTGGAAATACCGTGAAGATAGATAAACTGCTATAAAAGCTGGATTGACTCATCAGTTAACAACTCTTTCTTCCTATTCTGCAGAGAGGGTTTTGTTGCCAACTCTCGAGAAATTCTTTGTGAGCTTCCACTCAGAGATAGGGCTGGCTTGCTGGTGGAGACTAGAATCAGGGGTTGGAAAACCAGGCAAAATTTTCCTAAGAGTTTGACCCCAGGGGTCAATGTCTAGAGGAAGCCGACAGAGCATTAACTCATTTGATTTGCAAGTTGTGTGTGTGTGTGTTTTAAACACTAGCCAGAAAACAAAACTCCACCGATTGAAGCATTAGACACAAACACTGTTCTATGTATAGTATGCATTACTGATAATACTTTGCATTTCTGTAATGCCTTTCCTCTGAGGATCTCCATTCTCCCAGTACATTTTCTTTGGAGACAATAATCTTAAAATACTCTGGCAAGTTACAGCACGGAGCATTGCTCTTTCTGAGGGGGGAAAAAAAAACCCTCCCCTAATTTAGTTATCATTTACTGTGTTCTATTTTCAATGTTTCCCTTTTGACTATTTAGAAACTTCCTCTTTCACTACAACAAAAATAGGATGACTTTTAAAGTTATTAACGTATGAGTAAAACACTTAGAAACCAAGAATGGCAGAAGGCTTGATCAAAGCCACTCCTAAAATTTATGAGTGTAATAAAAGAAAGGCATTTCACAGATAATCTCTTACAGAATTTCAGTTTTCAAATAGTTGGGGGCAGGAAGAAAGCTAGAAGCTCTCGGCCTTCATTTTGGCTTTAAATTAAAGCTAATATGTTTAACTTAATAATTCATAGTTGATTTCCTAAAATTTTTATTTCAAATCAAGTTATATTCTGTACAGTACCCCTTGGTGCTTGGTGCTAAATCTGCGAATTCACAAAGCACTGATCATACTATGTATAATGATTTAAGAATATTCAAGTTTATTTTTATTCTGTTTCCCTATAAACAGCCTTCCACCCCCAACAAATGTTTGAGAAACAATCGTATTGTCTGAATATGAACACACAGGCCCATTAACAAGCTCAACTCCCTCAATCTTGTGGGACATTCAAACTTAAATGATGTATTTTAAACAATAGACATGGTGAAACAATGCTGTTAAAGTGTTATTATTTGGTAATTATTCTGACAGTTCTCTATTAAGAGAAATTTTTCTTCTCAAGTAAAGGCATTCAGGAAATGAGCCCAGAGCCTGGAACTCAGACATTAGAGCCAGATTTAAATGCCTTACGGTTCCAGGGCCACCAAGACCACACAGCCCTGAACGACAACACAGGACGTGTCCCTCCAGTGATTGCACTCATCCTTATGGATACTCTGGCTGTGTGAAGACCTGGGCTTTGGGTTTCCAAGTTTGCTTTAGCCCAAGCCACACTTGAAGGTCGCCCGAACCCCGAACTACAATTTAGCGTTTGCAGGGATGTGCTCTCCCAGAATCCAGGCCCCCGTGCTACCTTCTAAAAGGGTGAGCAGTTGTATTGTTACAAGGTGGAGAAGGGAAGCTGGCTTTAGATGAGGTCCGTTCGCTTCACTTTCATCAAAGTCTGTAAGATTCCCCCCGGACTGCTAATGAGAGTAAGATGTATTTACAGCCTCGGTCATACCTGGACTACTCGGGGAGTTTTAAGTCCAACACAGCCGTGGACTTCATTGACTGCTCAACAAACCATGTAAGTAAACACTCTTGTAATCCCTTCCCAAACATGCCCAGTCTTACTCACTCTTGTTTCATACTTGTGAATGCTGAAGCAATTGTTAATGCTCCAATCAAAATTTTAGTAATTTCATAGGCATGCAATTTGCATAGCTATTTCCTGATCCACCTTCTCTCTGTGCCCTGGAGGTCTTCATTTCTCGGAAACACTTAAAAACACAGATTACTTGACTTCTACCCCCCTTCCCCATCCCATAAATAGAGAAGGACTTGCTACCTCATCTGTATTGCTGAGTGGTTGGGAAGCAGGCGGCTCTACATCATGAAAACAAGACAAGAAAACCTCTTTTATAGTCAGGCTTTACCTGCCGTGATCGGTGGATTTCTATCTTTGTTCCTCCTCCTCCTTGAGGGGAGAGAGAAATGTAAATGCTAGATGTTATTTATATATTATTCTGAAATAACATAGTGAATTCCAAAGTAATACAAAAATATTCTAGAGGTCTATATACGAAGGTTGTCCACAAGGTTACTGGCAAAGAAGACAGGGGTTACATAGACGCACGTCACGACCTCTGGAGGAATGAAGGGGAAATCTGGTGCTGAGTCTAGGTGTGGAGTGAGCAGAGACTCCAAGGCTTCAGAGGATTGCCTCCCTAAGGTTGGAATTCTGGAAACAGGAAAAGAGATGGAAATCCATGCCAGAACTTTCCAGCTCTCAGCTTCCCTCTTGTCTGTTTTGGCTGCCCACAATATCCACCCGTGGAAACCATTCTCAGGGGAGGGTCCCCTTCAGGACTTGTGAGGGGGTGGTGGTGCGATGCGGACATGGAGCTGTTTTACAAAAGCTTATTCACTTTGGGATACTGGGCTCTGTACAGGTCAACCACAGCACAGACAGGACTGAGGCCTAGGCGTCCCTGAGGATTGGGAAGACGCCTTTGCCTTAGTTAGAAATTCACATAGTCTGTAAAGAGCCATCAGCTAAGTGCGGAAACCTAAGGACAGAGCTCAGTCCTTAAGGTTAGGGTCGCAGTGCCGTCTGGTGTTCACTCTGATCCCCACACCACCTCTCAGCTGCATCGTCTTGTCATGAAGTCACCAATTCCACAAAACCAAAAGTAGACTCTATGGACTGCCGTCGTGGCTCAAACTTCCGTTTTCCCATTTACCCGAGAACTTTTTTCTCCTACCGCTCATCTCTCCAGATGCCAGGTAATAGCCATTGCCAGGCCCCAGGCCCCCCTCTCAAAGGAGAAGATTATCCGGGACACAAGCTTTGACCGTCAGAATGAGTACGCGTTTCACTGCTATCCTATGCAGTTTTCCTAAGAATTCTGGAATAGTGCCCATGTCCATTTTTTGAAAACTACATATAAACACATATTTAGTCTTTCTTAGTACGGTACTATATAATAAGAAAAAAAAAATTCAAGATAATCATCTCTCTCTTTTTTAAGGCCATTGAAGGGTCTACTCTGGAAATGCTTTTTAAGGACTTTTTGATTTCCACAATTTCTGAAGGTTTTACAAAGACAGAACCTCTTACACATAGAAAATTACATTTTTTGTCTCTGTCTTTCTCTGTCTCTTTTTTGACTTTCTGTAACAATCAATAAACCCACTCATTCTAGTCTCTGATTGATACGTTCTGTGGTGTTACTATTGAACATGACAGCACAGAAGTGAAAGCTACATTTTTTTTTTATATTGAAGATCCTTGCAAGGAACAGTAAATATCAGAACAGTTTTTAAACTCTCATATAAACAGAACATTCTTGCTCAGCCATTTCTCCAGGTTTGGAAATGAGATATTCTACTTTCAACATTGAAGATAATTGATTTGCTACATCTCTAAAGAAAACATTCTCCACTTGGAAAAAAGTAAAATAAGAAGGGGTGTGTGTGTGTGAATCAGCATGGTGATATTTAATTTATTACAGACTTGGATAAATACGTTATGAGAGACATTTCAGTATTTAAAACACATACATATAGGAGAAAAGAAAAGGTAAAAAGTCACCAAGTAATAAGCTCCCAATTTCTTTTTAAGAAGATCCAAAAAGGAATTCATTCGGAAAGGGGATTTTTTTCGCTGTCTCTGTGGTTTTTCTATCTTTCAGAAAGAATAAGGTAAGAAGTAGGATGAAATCTCTTACTTAAAAGTAAAAAGGTGACTACTCTTGGTTGTCTGAGATTCCAAGACATTTTTCTTTGTCCCTGTAAATTTGTCTCTCCCTCCTTTATGAGGTACCAGTAGCATTTCTGACAACGTATTCTAGTGGTCACTGAGCTTCACTTGGTGGAGGTGTAGGAGCCACCAAAATACTGAAAAAATGACTTTAAAATCTTTTCTGTGGTACCAACACAGTCCCGGATTGCATAGAAGAATTCCTCTACTGGAACAGGTTGGGGTGAGGGGCCAGAAGGAAAGGAGAAAGGGGCCCGGAGGAGAGTGGAAGGATCATGGTAAGTCCATAATGTTATACTTGATGACACATTAACTAAGAACGGATAATTATACTGAGGAGGCCAGAGAACCCAGTTAAGTGTGATGAGAATTTGTCACACTCTAGAGAAACAACAGATACTTACCCTCCAAAACCCTAAGGTAAGTCTAACCACGAAAAGAGGTTAGAACTTCGACTTGTTTTTCAGAATAAGATACAACACATAACAATTTAGAGCTGCTCTACCCGATACAGTCACCACATGTGTCTGCTGAACGCTGGGAATACTCTATGTCAAGTCCAAATTGAAATGTGCCATGGCATAAAAATATACACCGGTTTCTAAGACTTACTATGAAATAAAAGTAAAAGATCTCATTAATAACATTTTATATTGATTACATATTGAAATGATAATATTTTGGATATACTAGATTAAATAAAATATATTATTAAAATTAAGTCCACATGTTTCTTTTTACCTTTTAAAATGTGGTTACTAGAATACTTTAAATTACATGTGGCTCGCATTATCTTTCTCTTGGGTGATGTTGGTTTAGTCAATAATTCAATGTTATGATTATAGCTATGTTCTTGGAAATATGTGTTAAGGAGCAGGCAGAATGGGATTAACATCTGAAGCTAGGATAATCGACAAGAATCGCCATTGAAAGTTTTAGTGCGATGTAGAATTTTATTCACTGTTAAGGGAGGATGGTCACATAGAGATGTTGGTGTCTGAAAAGCCTGCTGAAGCGGAGTTCTTTCCTCTGCTGTAAAATTCCAACCTGGTAATCATTAACTTAAGGCTACTAAGTAGCCCTGAAGAAGACGCTATTTCATTAATTTCCTTAACAAAGATGGCAAAGCAAATGTCAAGCCTGGGCAACAGACTGGAGAAAAGACAGAGAGATAATGACACAGAAAGAAGGAGAAAAGGGGCCTGTATTTACTTTATGACTTATTCTCTCCTGCCGCCAACATGGGTTGGGTGTCAACATGAGCTATTTTCATCACCCAGTGCAAACCAAATGACAGAAAATGGAACTTGCAGGATTTGGGCTAGTTAGAATTGGGAGCTTCTTAATCACAAATTGTTAATAGTCTGACTGTATTTTTCTGTTTTTGGAGAGTTCACTTGAAAGTAAGCAGAGAGAGGTTGGTAAGGCCTACATGCAAGGGTGTAGCCTCCTTGGTCCCATGTTTTTACATGATAAAAAGTAAGAATGTTCTTTGAAGACAGGCATTCCAATGAAGCCCAGAAAAATCTGAACAGAACAAAATAGTTTGAACTCTGGGGACAAGGGGAAGAGGCACATTCTTCCACAGTCATTCTTAGCACCAAAAGACCCTGGGGCATCACTCTGATAAAGTGGCTGTTCAATCTGCAGCTGGTCCAATGTCCCATTCTCCCAAACCACCGGTCACAGTAGTTGAAATCAAAGCTGATTCTTTCCAACCCTCGCTTCTTGATCCCTGCGGCAGCAGCAACACAGAAACATAACTAGACATTAACGGCCCTCTAAACACTACATGCCAATCAGAGGACTACACACCCACCTGGTTAAAAGCCTTCGTGTTGTGAAAATAAAAGAACAGCAATGGTGGCAGTGGAAATAAGCTTAAAAAATATTTTCTTTTCTTAGAAGGCAAGAGTTGCTATCGCACTGAAGGCAGTAACATGCAGAAAGATTAAGACCAACATCTCTGCAGCACCAACAAAACATTCGATGAATATTATACATTCTACTGTATGATGTTTATAATACAATAATTTTTATGAAATTATTTGGCAGGTTCGACCTACATCCAGCGAAGCGGTCTGTTCACTTCTGGTATGTTTCTGATATCTAAGTATAGAAGTATTTTTCTTTGTCCTCCAAACTCTTTTATAGCACATGGTATTCATATTTCAGCATCCAGCATTATTAACTCATGGCCAACTGTCAGTTGATGGTTATCTAACACATGGGGTCTCTACAAGAGGGATCCTTATTTGGGCAAAAGCTCTTGTCTGCACTGGTCTGTCTATATTTTCCCTCAGAAGAACTTTATTTGGATTATTATTCGCTGTTAGTGGAAACTCAGAGGCTGCATGTGTGGCAATCGGAAAGCAGAGAAATAAATCCTTAGCAAGTTAAAACACTCAGCTGATATTAAAACCATTTCTAGCTTTGTTAGCTGAATGCAAACTCTCCATTGCCCTCTTGTGGTGAAACTATGTGATGGCGTGGGATGACCATAAAAACCCAGAAACTAACAAGAGTTTAATCAGAGGCAGGTAAGTACATTCATCATGGATAGAAACAGCCACAAATCACAACCTTATGTTGTTTTATAGTTGTAGATTCTACATTTTGCAGCCCTCCTATGTGGAGATGGGTGGGGGTGGGGCGTGGGAGTGGGCGGGGCTCGTAATATGGAAATTAGAACTTTGTCTTTCTGGAACACAATGACTTCACTATATTTACAACCATAGCTGCTGTGTGTGTGTGTGTGTGTGTGTGTGTGTTTATACATACATATATTATACACACATATATGTATGTATACACACACATATACAACAGCTATGGTTGTAATGTATATATATATATGTATGCATATATATACACACACTATATATATATTTATATGGCAAATTGATTTTTATGAGATTTAGGACCTTAAAAAAATCATGCTCACATTTTGAAAGTTCCTTCATAACCAAAAATAGACTGATGTTCCAACGGGTTTGGAATTATAGGAACCAAGGAAAGAAGCCTGAAGAATTCCCTAATATGGAAGAAAAACGGCTTTTTTTTAAAGAAAAAAAGGAAGACAAGTTTATTTGTTTCTGACAATAGGCAACATATGGAAACGTGGAATTTATAGAACCAGGTGTAGGTACAGAATTTCTCTTTCCATATTCTCTAAAAATAAAATTTTATAAAATTCTCAACTCCAAATTTAATAATCAGTTACCCAATTTGGTACTTAATTTTACTTTTTAAGAACACCATTTAAAATTTCTGCTGAATGCCTTTCAACAATTTCCTGCCTAACAGGCCCGTCCCCAAAAAGCAAACAAACCTGGTATTAAAACAGACTGAGGAGCTTAAGAAAAAGCTGGGGGAGAAGCCGGGTAAAGTCCATGAGAACATAAACTCCTTTTTATCTTATTACCAGTAAATGTACCATTTCTCTCTTTTATGTGTCTTCTTTTTAGATAAAAGCCACTCCTCCAGCCAACATTAACAAAAATGCTCTGTATTTTTAGTATGATTTTAGGGGCAGATGAATCTCAACTTGGCTTTACTCCTCACGCGTGGAGCTTCAGTTTTGCAACAACAGTTGTTTGATTTTTGCCTTTGAATTAGCAAAGTTCTTAAAGCAATTTTACTATAAAATTAAACAGCTGGGAGTTCTTTAGCAAAACATGACGATTCTTGTTCTCCTTTGTACTATTGTGCAAGCTGAAATACCCTTTCTTTCATGTCTTTTTATTCCGAAATGAATTCCCTAGTTAGCCTTGTTTTGCTTAAAAAAAAAAAAAAAAAGAAATAATAAAGAAGTGGGGGGAGTAAGTATTTGCTGACCTCTGAAATTCATTTGCTTTTAAGCACAGGGTGTTTACACAAGGTGCGTACTCAAAGGGCTTTTGTTTCATTCCTATTATGGAATGAAAAATGATATTCTGCCCCAATATAATGCCAATCCTTGGGTACAACAGAGCTGCTTGCAAGTTCTTCTATGGAGTGAGGCATCTCATGCCTATTTTGCAGATGGGAAAACTGAAAACATCGCTAAATGGTGAGGAAATACAGAAGTAAGACATTCATAGAGGCTGGAATTAAACTTAGAATTTGATTTTTAGCCCAGGACTCGAACCACGTGAGGGCTTTGACTCTTTGGAATCAACAGAAGAGCAGTTTTAAAACATTCTTTTGACATTATTAACCACAGCCTGAGGGCTCAGGGCAGTGGGGGTGGGCGGGAGAGGCAGGGCCTGGAAACATAATACAGAGCTTCTTCGAGGTGACAGCCTTGTGACATTGCTAGTAATATGGATTACCTGATCCATGCTGCCGTATATTCCAGAAATATTCAAAGGCTTAATGATTCTCTTTGTATCTTAAAAAAATAGAATGTAGATTCAAAGGCTAGTGTAGACTCCCTTCTGAAATACAAAGCCAGAGAGTCATGACGAGACATGAATTGTGGAAAGTGGTTCTTGGCTTTTCAAACAGATTTTGGAACCAAAGACCACTGCTAAGAGTTAGCAGATCCACAGATGTGATGACAGGAGAGTTCTTCATTCGAGTTATTTATATAATGATGGAATTCTGCAGCTTAAGAAGAACTTAGGGCACCAGTCAGAACAGGGAGGCCCAGAGAGCCTGCCATTCACCCAAAGTCACACAGCAAGCCGCAGAGCAGGGGCAGCTTGGCCTCTGCTGGTCGAGAGAGATGGCAGCAGTGCCTGGGCAGCAGATGGCTTTCCAATGGGCGCTGAGCACCTCCACTGGGGTCTCTGCGGGGCGACCTCTGTCGTCTGTAGACCATGTTACTGAGACACATTTCCCAAGGAACTGAAGTTAATAAAATCAAACAGGAGCTCACAAGGACATTCCTACTGTGTTCAAATGCCAAAACACGCAACCGAGAAAGCTCACTTGGAGCGCAGGGACCGCGGGTCCTTCGGGCAGGATGTCTGCGCACCACACGCCCAGCTGTCTGCTCAGACCCAAGCGTAAGGGACTCGGAGCAAAGCTTGCGAAGGCATCAGGACAGTGCTCTCACACTGGGCGTCAACGTCTGCCACCTGCTCGCTTTATGCAGGGCAGGCAGGGAGCCCTGCTCAGGGTGGGAAATGCTTTGGGAACGCAGGACCTCTGGGAGCAAGAAGAAATGAACCACGGGCCACCTCGCTGTGCAGCTTCTTCCTCACCTTGCAACAGTGACGATGCCAGGGAGGTCCCAAGCACATCACGTGGTTTCCTGTGACAATACTCTGACCATACTCTTCCTTTTTCAGCTTTCTCTTCCTCCTACCCTCACGCTTACTTACACTGGCCATTGTGTCCCCTGCCATGGATTCTTCATGCCCCCTCATCTCCAGCTGGGTGAGGATGCCGCTGTCTGTAGCTTCTGTATCAAGCAGGCTTCTGTCCTAGCACCCATCACCCTCGATGGCAATTGTCTGTGTTTCCGTCTCCTTCATCAGACCCTAGAGAGATTCTGTCTGTCTTGGTCACTGTAGCACTGTTGCAGTAGGTGTTCAATAAATGTTTACTGAACAAATGACTCTCTCAT
Source organism: Arctocebus calabarensis (assembly GCA_963573935.1). Lineage (NCBI taxonomy): Eukaryota > Metazoa > Chordata > Mammalia > Primates > Lorisidae > Arctocebus > Arctocebus calabarensis. Next base: position 59,605 of record CAUYON010070838.1, on the reverse strand, counting down.
GTTTGGAAATTGGCATCTGGTACTTAATAAGAGTCTGGTAAATGTTTGTTAAACTGCGCTGACCGCTGATCCCACTAGAGAAAATAAATACCACTGAAGAAGGCAAGGAATATGGGCTATCCTTGGGGGTTCGCCCCTGTCTCCAGTACCTCCCCTTGGTTCCGTCATCATTTATAAGACACAGACACGTAGGCCCACATTTTAATTCCTCTCTGTAACTCTCAGATCCAGCTGTTGTCAACCACCTAAATACTTGACAGAAAATTCCCTTATCACACAGGGATTGGACTCACAGAACTGACCAGTTAATGCTAAGACCTTCAAACCCACAGGATCCCGGCTCTCCTAGAAAGCCCTTTAACCAGGCACAAGTCAGCAACATCTCAGAGAAAAAAAGTTCCCTGGGGAAGATGGCAGACTGCCTGGTGAGAATTACTTTTTTAAGGAACCCCATCTCTGCAAAGCTGCCTAAAAAAATGTGCCTTGCCGAGGAAATTCTGGACAAATCTATAATGTAGAGATTAAATTTAAATTCCAATAAAGATTTTTAACAAAGATCAATAAAACAGGAGATTGATCTGCAGTTAAAAGTTCCCAGTAATGGGATTGTCTAGAAATTTCATAAATAAATGCTTTTATCTTGATTACAAAATAATCCCCTGCCACAGAAACAAGGCGAATCAAGGTGGGAAATTGTTCAGCGGGAATTAAAATGTCACACGTTACACAGAAGAAAGCATTGCAATCACCAGGGAAACACACGCTGCAAATGTGTTAACACAAAATTACATACATCACTTAATTATATAAGCGCATAGCTCCTGAGTAACCCATTAGCTAAACATGTCGGCTGCGGTTGAATATATACATGCAATATTTTTAGCACAGAGGGGATGTAACTATGTCAGGCCTGGCACCATAAAGCCTGAGATGGCAAGTGCTATTAAACTGAGATGCAATCATGTTGAAAAGGAAACATTAACAAACAGCAGACAATTGAGAAGAAGATACAGTGAGCTTGTGTTCCACCACATGTGCTTCCAAAACCTTATATAACTATTCATTGTCTATTTCAACTGGCTTGCGTCCCAGGTTTGTTCTATGCTATACTATTTTTATAATAATAAACTGCTACACCAGTTTTACGAAATCATGCGTGCACGGAGGGTGCCGATGACACTAGGTCTGATTCTCTTTACCAGCAGAGGACCCCAGACCATCCCCTTCATTGAAAATGGCCCCTCTCCTCTGCTTCTGATGAAAGAGAACCTCTTCTTTTCTTTCATCATCAAGACACTGGTGAAGTTGGTGAAATTACTGCTAGAGACCCAAGTTTCACAAGGAAGTAGAAAAGGCACAGGCTTTGAGAGCCTGCAGCTCTGCATTCATTTTATAAATTGGGAGCTCTATGTCTCCGGGCCAGTCACCGTCTCCCCCTAGGACTGACATCACGCCTTTGTCCAAGATGGATTATATCTCCATCTTGAAAGATTATGATGGAGAAAGGATGTGACAGTGGGGCCCAGAACACGATTTTATTCAGCACACTAAGACACTAAGGAATGATGGACACCGCCATTCAATGTCTGTGCATCCAATAGTGAAAACAGGCAATAATGGAGTTGTTAAAAGGGCAGAACCTGTCTTGGTGGGAACTGATTCTGTGTTTGGGGCAACTTTAAGTCTCAAGGTAAAAAGTGAAGGAAGGAAATTAGCACATAGTAGCACGTCACTTAAACAGCATGAGAGAGACCGACAGACAGACTCTGACTATGCCAAGTGCTTTCCTTCTCTAATCATTGAACGTTTCTTTACCTTCTTTCTTTGGTTTTTGAGTCAGAGTCTCTCTCTGTCACCCTGGATAGAGTGCTGTTGGGTCAAAACTCATAGCAATTTGGACTTGAGCCTCTTGCCTCAGCCTCCTGAATAGCTGGGACTATAGGCACCTGCCAAGACACTCAGCTAATTTTTCTGTTTTTAGTAAAGATGGGGTCTCGCTCCTGCTCAGGCGGATCTCAGACGCCTGAGCTCAAGTGACCCACCTCTTAAGCCTCTGAGAGTGCTAGGCTTACAGGTGCGAGTCATAGCACCTGGCCGCACTGAATGTTTCTGAAATGTGCCTCTCTCTTGGAGAGGTGCCACTCAATGCTTGAATTCCCAGGCTCATCAGAATCATCCCAATCCCCTGTATCTAGGAATCACTAGACAAAGCCCTCTTCACTTTGTAGAAGCTCAAAAAATACAAAAAAAATTGAATAGAGTTGAACATGGAAATCCAAGAAAAAGGCAACATTCCATTTTAAGAGTCCCAACATAGACAAATCTTTGTGAAAGTTGGGCCTCAGATAGAGTTCAAGACTTTCCTCTGGGGTTTTCACTAGACCATTCCTATTAATCGAATTTCATTTTAATCAAGCTCCTATGTAGTGAAAGAGAAGAGCAAATTCTACCTATTTAGAAGTCAGGGCAGATCATTTGGGGTAAAAGAAAAAAAAAGGAACTATTTAAGAAGAAACATTTAAGGTTCTGATTTCTACTGGCCAGATCGTCCTTGTTTTGCTTCTAATGTCCAATATTCATTTATAAATATTTACAAAATTGCCATTCCTATGTCTGATACTGTATTAGTCCACATATTAGTCTAGCTGGGGATAAAAGAGAACATTTCCATTATTATTATTTGAGACTGGGTCTCACTGTGTTGCCTAGACTCATCTCAAATTCCCAGATTCAAGTGATCCTCCCACCTCAGCCTCTGGAGTACTTGGCATTACAGGCATGTGCCATCACACTCAGCTACATTTTCATTGATTTTCAATAAATATTCTTGCTCACGAGGCCTCAGTACCCTCGTCTGTAAGGAGTTCACTAGATAAGAAAGGTCATGAGCTGGCAGTCTATGGACCGAATTTGTTTAGTGGCATAGTTTGTCTAGCTTGCATGAGTTTTTTATTATTGTCATCAAATGAAAATCATGATATTTTCATATCGAAATAGGTAATGTTGGCTTTTCTCAGAGTTGAAACATCTGGCAACACTGGGCTGATATTTCTACAGCACAACAAAAGATGAGAGCTAAAGAGCAGCTGCCTCTTTAGGCAGGGCATGGGTGCCTTTTCCTTCCTGATTTCTTATAGGCCCCTTCTGCCCTTCTCCCCCTAAGGTCCCTGCTGACAACTCTGGGCACATAAGTTTGCAACCTCTGACCTGGAAGGTCTCTCAGGTTTTGGTTTTTCTTTTCATATAAGAGCTGATCATGAGAGGCAACCAATGGAATAAAGCAGTTACCTGCAGGGAAGAGGCAATTCCTCTATAAACCAATGTTCTTTACCTCGTGGTCTTGGTTCAAAGGCTACAAAATCCCAAAGAGAGTTACCAGAGCAGGTGATATAATCCTCCTTCTAAGAGTTTTCCCAAACTCCTTTCATTACACAACCATTGGGATTAGGCCGTCTTGTGCAAAGATGGAAAAATGGACCAACCTACACTTAGAGGTCCCTGTTTTAGCCTACATTTTCCCTTTTTGCATGTGTCCAAGATGAACAGGATATTTCAGTGGGTTTCTAAGGATGCCAGACCAGACCTCTTTGCTCTTAAAGATGCATGACCCCTGGACGATTCCTGGGGGGATATGCTTTGAAACTAGTATCAGAAACTCGGTCATCTCAGCTGCAAGTCACTGTATTTGCTCTTCATTCATTTTTAGACCCTTTGCACTCCAAAAATGCTTCATGATGGTTGCTAGGCAACTATTGTTGAATACATGCAAGAGGCATTAATTGTGTGAGCATTTTCAAAAATGGAGGAAAAAATGTTTAAAACTGAGGACAGTGCCATACCTAAAATAAAACACTTCTTCTTTAAGCAGCTGTCCAGACTAGGGCCACTACAGGCTGCTGGCTTTTGTGCATCGAGGGTGGGGATGAGGGGGGCAGATGATTCACCAAAAAATATTCACATACGTTTCTTTGTCTTCTCTCTTCCCTCTCCAGCCCCCCACTCAAATATGCAAGTGGCACTACTTTATAACAAAGCCTCACTCGTAGCATAACTGGGACTTGTCTTATTAAATATTTTCTGCTTTTCCTGTTTTCATTTCCTCACTGCTCCGATGTTTCCTGACCTGTATATTTCCTACTTGCATATCCTCAGGGCAGGAAGGCTTATGGCTCCCCAATTATCACATCCAGCTTTAAGACCCACTGAACTTACCACAGAGTGATCATCTCTTTCTCTGGCCCAAATGGAAACAACAAGAACTTTTCTATTTTCCACATCAAAGACGAAGCTTTCCGCTGATGCCAACTGCTCTGTGTGCTTCTTACGAGTAAACGAAGACTTCATTTTATAGTATTTTCCCTACACTTTTTTTTTGACATTCCAATGTCATGAGTAAGCTACAAAGACATGGATAAACTGAGTCAACATCTAAAGTCAACAAGGGTAGAGCGTGGCCCAAGGTGATTTCCCTTTCCTTGTATATTAAGGGAAGTAACACAAATTGCCATCAGGATGGAGTCTAAGGCCAAACAAGGCTGATTACGTGCTCTTTCCTGGCCGATATGGTTCCCACAAGGAACCAGTTTTCTCATCTGCGAAGTGGAGAAAATGATTTAGGGCTCAGGCCTCGCACACAGTAAACAGTATATAAACCCTAGTCATTATCATCATTATTATAATTGTTATTATTTCTGGGTCTTAACTACAACATTTGTCTTTCTACCATATCTTGGCCAAATATTCTCATACCAGTTAATTCCAATGGAAGATTATGTCTTCCCTAAGAAATTAATTTGGAAAAATACTGAGAATAATTAACCTTCTGCAGGAAGAAAGCAAGGTTTTTATTAGCGATCAAAACATATTAAATACATAGATGTGATTCTCAGCTTCTGAGCTGACTGCTGGGGAGCCACAGTAATCAGAGAGGGCAATGCATGCCTGGAGCTGTGTCCAAGAGGTGGCAGGAGGGGAGGAAGGGAATAAAACTAGAGGCAAGAATGTCACAGCTCTGGAATATTCTGGACAATAAATCTTAGGCCTCTCTGTGCAGCAACTGCCACTCCAAACTGTCTCACAAACAGTACTAGAGAGCAGGTACAGGCTAGCAGCTCTCCCCTGATTTGGGTTAGCTATGGTATGTATTGTAAATCTCTTGCAAGTTTTATGCAAGGTACTGTGCTAAGAAGTTTATGTGCAACGCTTAATCCTCATATAATAGATCCTTGAAGGGAGCAGTATCGTGATCACCAATTTACAAAGGAGGAAATTGAGTCTTGGGGAGGAGAGGTAATTGCCCAGGAGCACACATGTGGTCAGCAAAAGTGAGTGGAGAGTGGGACTCAGACGCTTGTGTATTCGGAGTTCATCTCCTTGGCAGTGCTGGGCTCTGTGCCTCTACGGAGCAGGCTGCCTCCGTACCCTACTGGGAACAGATTTCGTTCACTGAGATCAAGTGGCCAAGGAGAAGAGAGGCTATAAAGCAGGAAGCAGTGGCCACTGGAACACAGGTAGCCCGGGGTTGCTCATTCAGTACTACACGCTAGTATTTTTGTACTTACGTAACTCCTTCAAACTAAGAAAGACAACAAGCCCGAGCTCGTTCATCCTTCTCCCTATCCCCCACATGATTAAAGGAAACTCCTCTCGTTCCTAGTTACGGTAAATATCATGACAGAATTCAGAACTATTTTCAACAAATATTTCTTGGGTACCAATTAGTTTTGTGACCAAGGAGTTTTTGAGTCACCAAAGAAATAGGCGATAAGGTTCTAGTTTTGCAGGGAGGTGGAATCAGGTTTGTTTGCAGAGAGTCAAGAGTTGACACATCCCTTCAACATTCCTTGGCTACCTAGGATCAGCAGGCTAGACCCGGGGGACACAGTGTTTCCAAGATGCCCCTGGCCTTCACTCTCACAGAGCTGGGGTTCTGGCACAGAAAAGGGAGCGACAGTAAGGGGTGGTATGTCAGTGTGATAGGACGGCAGGAGGAACAGCTAAAGGAGCTTACAGGGCTGCTGAACTCACTGAAATAACAGATAGGCTCTGAGGTTGTGGTGTTGGAGCTGAGATCTGCAGGATGGAAGAAGTTGGCCAGGTGGAGGGAGTGAGACAAAGAGGAGATTTTTTTTTTTTTTCCAGGAAAGACATGTATGTGGGTTTAGATTCAAGAGAGAAAAAAATTGAACTCAAGAGTTAACAAAAGGCCCATGCTGCCCCCCTGTGTAGAGAGCATGGAGGGAAAACCTTGACTTTCTTATGAGATACCACAACGTGAATGCATTACTAGGGAGAAGACCTTCCTGGTGCGGGCCTTAAGGAGACAGACAAATTCAGGACCAGGTGTAGGACTTGTGGCAAGATGGGTTTTGACAGATTGGCAGGACCAGGAGGAAGAAAGAGAAGAAACACAGACTTTGTTTTTTTGCTTTTTTTTCTTTTTGAGACAGAGTCTCACTATGTTGCCCCAGTAGAGTGCTGTGGCATCACAGCTCACAGCAACCTCAAACTCTTGGGCTCAAGCAATTCTCTTGCCTCAGCCTCCCAAGTATCTGGGACTACAGGTACCCACCATAATGCCCGGCTATTTTTTGTTGCAGTTGTCATTGTTGTTAGCAGGCCTGGGCCAGGCTCAAACCCACCACCTTCAGTGTACATAGCTGGTGCCCTACTCACTGAGCTACGGCTGCTGCCTGAAACACAGACTTCCTTTCCTTCTGTTTTATGGACAGGGTGAATGCTGCCTGCTCTGGCAAGAGCTTTCCTCATCATCATGTCACCATGACATGACTCTTCACGTGTATGTGTCATCCTCAGTGATCAAAGATTCACCATTATTAACCCATGCTCAGATCCTCCTGTGGGCTAAAATTGTCTATTTTAATGCATACACGATTCTTCTTTTATTTTACTTTCAGCCGGCAAACAATTTTTAATTAGCTTGCTCTTTATTAAGGACATGGAGCAGGTTATTAACTAGGTGCACCTTTGGTTCTTTAGAAAGAGTGAAAAAAAAAAACAGATCAATCTGCGTGTGATGTTTGGGGTTTAAGTGGTATTAGTCAACACATTTAGAGCAAATCTCATCCAGCTCCATTTTTTAAGCCCTGACTCAACTGATGATCCTACAGCGCAGAAGGGAAGAGTGGGATTAATATATTAGTCACTTGCAAAATTTGCCAGTCCCTCAGATACATTAGTTCCAGTAAAATATTCAAGGGAATAATAATTTTTTTTTAAAAAGTATATCCTCTATCTACCGAATCCAACAAGAATCACTTAGCTCTATCAGACTACTTAAATACTGTGTTATAATTACTTAATTCAAGGGTCACCTCCTGCCCCCCAGAATGTGCCTCGAAGGTTAACAGTGTGTCCTGTTCTTTATTGTACTAGCTCTGTATCCTCACATGGGGCTACACACAATTACGCAGTCGATACTGTCAGCGGGCCATATAGAATATATGAAGAAAATGATTGTCAACACTGCAGTCATCGTGAATAGGTAATAGAAAAGGGGGAATTGAAAGAATCTCACGAGCTGCCAGTGAGATGCAGGAGGGTTTTCAGGTCACTCATTTGGCAGATCTGCCCTGGTCAGTTGTGCCATATGGTTCTGTCTCTTGCACAAGATTGTGTGTAAATACTCAGCACGAGTCTAACTCCACTTGTGGAAGAGCCACTTGGAATCTGAACCAAACTGAAGGAAGTGAAAGAGGGAGGTAAATGAGTGGTATCATTCCCTTATCAAAAAGCTAGCCTTGTAACAGTTACCCAGCTATTTCTTTAGCGATCATTCTGAGGCAGGTGTCAGAATTAGCAAGGCCAGGGTCTTTGTTGTATCTTTACTAGATACAAATATTTCTTGAGTTTCCACTCAATGAAAGCCAGTTTGGAATATACAGTAGAACGTCCATAGTTGACCACCTCCCTCCTTGGACCACCTCCTAACTTAATTTTCACAGACTGGACATGCACCACGTGTCCATATCAGTAAAGGAAGCCACATTCCTTGTGTTGACCACCTCTGTACATTGACCAGTTTGTTGTCCCTTGGTTGGTCAACCTACACAGGTTCTACTGTATCTATCAAACTATTGTTGAAATCATTCCAATTCACCAGAGTCGAAAAAACAAGTAAGCTTTTTTTTTGCTTCAGCTCCGCTGGCCCTGGGTCAGCCTGCGTGGAATCACTTGCTTGATTGTGCATATCCAACCTGAAGGACTTACATAAATAGAGGCACTCTGACATGGTCACAGGTTATACCTACACTTCTCAACGTGCAGTGACTTGATCAAGAGTGATTTGTATTTAGCATGTTTTTCTAATTACACCTCTGTTGTAACATCTAGCAGCTATTGCTGGAAGCACACAAGTAAACATAGGTCATCTAGCTAATTGCCAGGCAATAGATGCCAACTGTGGATACGGTAGCAAGATCACAACTTAACTATTAATACAAACGCCCAAGCTTGTTACAGGGAAACTTAGAACAAGTAAAGGCAGACAGACGCATCCGGATCACCCTTTCAAAAACCCATTAGAAATAACCCCAAATCTCCTCTCCAAACTCTCTTTAAAGATAACCATGTAAATATGCCCAAAATAACGTCACTGGCCACTGAATTCTATGATAAAGAGGTTCCTGTACTGTGAGATTTGTGGCAGTAAAAATAAGTCACAAATGAATCACAAAGATGTAAGATAAGAACGGTGTGGAAAATACTGTGATAGATGACACATCTCGTTAAATCCAATTTTATGTGATCAGTTACTGTATTGCCCTGTTTAATTGATTTATATACACTTTAGGAAGCTTTTTACTGTTCAGAATGCAATTATATACTTTATAATTGAGTACATAGTTGATTAATTACAATGTTTATGGTCATTTCAATTAAAAGCTAGCTATCAGTTTCTGTGGTCAGAAATCTACCCCCCCACCTTTAAAATGCTGCTCCTACAAATAATGTTCTATGAAAATGAATTATACTTAACTTACAAGACTTTTACTTAGAGCACTGTTTCCAGTAGGGCATTTATACATAGTAATTAAGAAGCTCGTTTTCTCCTTAGATAGCCTATTTCTAGGTACCTCTGATACAGGGTCATTCTTAATGTTTTGAAAGGACTTTCTAGCCAATTTTAGAACCAGAAAAGAATAACAACATAGATGATAATTTGCAGCCGGTGGGAACTCAGTCAATGTCTGCCCATGAAAACTTTTCTGGATTTTCTTCAATTCAATGGTATGGTAGCATTTGTACTCTTTAGTAAGAACAATGAGAAGTTAAATAATCTCCTTCCTAAGAGAAAAAAAAATCAGAAAACATAATTTTGTCAAATCTCCTTCAAAGGAATTTCTTGCTTAGCTTCTTATCTGTCCAACGCTGCTTAAGATATGGTAGTCAATATCAATCAGGAAACATTTGACCCGAAGAGATAAAGTCCCGAGGTATGATCGTTTGATGAATGGTTTGCCCTTATCAGCTTGTAATTGCTATTATAAACTCAACAGAAAGTTTCCCTTCCACTCTTTTTTCTGAAATAAGCCTCAGAGAAGAAAGGAGTGGCAGCTTCACCATTAAACCTCAGGCACTGAGCACCTGCCGTAGTCCCTGCAAAGGCAGCAGGTGCCGCTTTAGCCAAAATTAAGTCTCTGAAGTTCTACAGTTCTGTGTGTGCGTGTTATGTGCATGTGTGTGAATATAAGTATGTGTACTTACTAGCTCTCTGTTCATAACCCTGGACTCAGAATTCACGAGGGCAAGGGACTTCCATCTGTTTAATTCCAGATTAATTGAATTGTCCTGTTTAATCAGGACATTATGCACTGTCTAGAACCTCAGAAGGTCTCCCTAAATATCCGCTGAATGGTGGTGCTGACAGAAAGAAGAATAGAGGAATGTATGAATCAAGCAATCTGTGCTGAGGGAATCATCATCCCCATTATAAAGCAAAGAACATGAAACTGAGGCTTGAAAGGGAAGGTGCTTGTGCAGAGCAGACAGGCCCTGGGGTCAGTGCCTTCCTCATCTTTGTGAGGACGCTGGAGATGATGTGATGGTAAGCAGCCTCTTCCCTTCATCCGGAACCCAGAAGGGAAGGGGCAGGAGAGGGGACCATTAGCTTCATCTCTGTGCAACCTTGATCATAGCTATCAGTTTATATTTTAAGACTACTATACCAGAGGTGCAGTGTGAAACATTTCTTGTACATCATCGTGGGCGATCCTTACAATAGCCATGGGAAGTGGGTGCTGTTATTGTACACCAGATGAGAAAACGCAAGAGAAGTTAACTAAATTAGCAAAGAACAACAATAGACAGAACAAGTAAAAAAAACTAAGCATTAGGAAGACCTAGGATAAATTATCCAAACACTCACTATCTATTACCTGAAGGTGAGTAGCCACCCACAGTGGGGAAGTGGTGGCTTCTGAGAAGAAGCCTCTATCAAGCATCTCACTAATAGAATATAAGAAAAGTAGCGGTGGCTGAACCAAGTGCTGGTTTAGTCCATATTCTTTCATTAACACCCATTTTATTCCATGAGTCTCACAGTTTCTGCAGCTGTGATAATGAGCTCCTTAGTATTTTCCTCTGGCTACTCAAACAACTCCTGGAGGAACAAGCAGCCCAGTGCCGCTGTGGTAATTCGAAAGGGAGGTGGGCATTGATGTGAGCAGTCACCCACAATCCAACCAAAGGTTTTGTCTCATTGGGTTAGTGACTTTGTGTTTTACAAACCATTTCACCCACAACTCCAATCTCAGTAACATATAGAGAGAAACCAAACTGACTGCCCTCCTTTATAGGTGGGACAGAGCCTCATCAGGTTCAAAGTTACTATCAACATCAGTGTGCCAGGTGGACACAGCTGAGCCTTCTATGTCCTCCTCCAAGGGTCTTCCCATAAAGAACTACCCTTTGGGAAGTTGCCCTAACCATCTTGGCCATCAGCATTAATTTTTTTATTTTTTAGTATTATCTCTTTTTTTTTAGAGACAGAGTCTCACTTTATTGCTCTCGGTAGAGTGCCGTGGCATCACGCAGCTCACAGCAACCTCCAACTCCTGGGCTTAGGCTATTCTCTTGAATGGCCTCCTGAGTACCTGGGACTATAGACGCCTGCCACAATGCCCAGCTATTTTTGTGTTTTGCAGTTCAGCTGAGGCCGGGTTCGAACCTGCCACCTTCGGTACATGGGGCCGGTGCCCTACTCAATGAGCCACAGGTGTCGGCCTAGCATTATCTTTTTTTAATTGCTTATAGTCTTCTACACAACTAGATTCTTATTCTTCTATGAAAAATTTATTCTATGAGTCAGTTCACATAGACTTAGTCTCTAAAATAGCCTGTGTTCTTCTACGTGTCTAGGGCACAGTTCAGGGCAGAATAGCCATCATTCGATATACAGTGTTTGTGGCTTGACTGGGACAACAGAAAGAGCTCTCCTGACTTTGTTGAGACGAGCTGTTCTTATTAATTTTACATGAAGGCATCCCATCACTTGATTAATATCACATGTCCCTATTTGCCTTTCTGATCAAGGTTGCTCCTATTTTGTTTTTCTTTCATTTTCTTTCCCGTTCTCACCAAGAGTCTATTATTTCTGACTGGACAGTCTGCTAAATACCTAGCCTCTTATCTTTTCCAAATTAACTTTACCAATTCCTTCAGTTCCGCAGTACTTTATTCTTCTGGTACAAGAATATGACCCAAAATGCAGCAATGACCTGCACACATATGTGTAAATACCTTATGTGGCCAAGTCAGTGTCAGGAGACTTAAAAGGGCTCTATGCCATGTACATATAGCCATGGAACTCTGAAGATGACACCTCTTTCAGGGATGGTCAGTTACACACTGTAGATGATGGCAAAAGGAGGTAATACAAGGAATTGTATTACCTGTTGCCCCTACCCTAAATTTAAGAGGCAAACCCATGAAAAATACCAGCTGATGAATATTCTAGTGAGCATTTTGTTGCTTTCAAACATTACACTATCTGCAACATAGCATGCCCAGGGAGAAGAGTTACTTTAATGAACAGAAAGAGCTGGCCACAGCTAGGGCTGCAATATGGTCTCCTCTAACTAATGGATCAACTGCCCCCCCCTAGCAAGTATTGAGAAGGGCAAGAGACTTGACCCATTGTGTGGAAAGTCCAGGCTGGGGAAAGGGACATAGAGACTGGCCTCTTTGGTACCCATATTTCCTTAACTAGAGACCTCATCAAAACTCTAAGAAAGACTTTGCTTGATTAAAAGCAAAACAAAAAAAAAAAAAAAAAAGAAGAGAAGTTAGTGAGACTGGCTCCATAGGGTTTGCTGCCCTGGTTGATGAACAAATTTAACCTTCTATTGCAGTTACAAAAGATCTCTGTGGATTATTCACACGAAGGATTTTTTTTTAAAAATTTGCTTTAAATTTATATTTTGAGACAATTTCCTCGCCGGAAAGTGTATTCGCAGTTCTTTTCTCTCCTTTCAGTTCTTTACAAGACCCAGGGAGGATCTGCCCTAGAAAAGTGCATTAATTTTAATGTTTCTTCCATGATGGCATCTGATCATTCATATGGTCATCCACAGCCAAAGTCACAAATCAGGGGTTACACATGAGGGCGGCTATGCAACGGGGAAAGGGGTGAGGTTTGCAAAGAACCCGATGACCCTAGACATTAACAGTAAAGCAAGACTGTCCCTTAACTGGAAATCCATATGCCATCTACAGAACCTCATCCAGAGCATGGGCTTCAGAATTTCCAGAAAGTGGTGTTCAGAGGAGCACAGGGTTCACCTGGTCCAGCTCGCTGCATCACACTGGCAAACTTCATTGTATAAATTCTGCTCCTATCACAAAGAATGAATTGTATTTCAGAAATAAGAGGAGGGTTAGAGAACATGGAACAGGTGGGATGGCCCTGGGCTTCAAGCTACTAAAATGGTTACAAAATGTAAAATTCAGAAGAATTGAAAAGAGCTATGTGATATTGTACTTTTCCCAAAAGAAGAAAATGTATAAGTCATTAACAATGTCCCTCCTCTGAGTCCTCTCTAGGTTGTGTCATCTCCTAATCACTGAGATTGTGCTTATGGTGCCAGCTTCTTAAAGACCCAGCTATAAAGTACATGGACTAATTGCTGAATAGGACCAGACAGCTGTTAGCACCGCAGTGGTGCAGCCCTTCTGGTGGTACCCTATTATATCTCTGCAATGGCGTCTACACAGCTTCAACTCGTGCCTTGAAAGGCTTAAATAAATTAACTCCTTTATTTAGACATAAACATCACATCGCACCCAGAGAAGGGGCCAGAATGGACGTTTCTGGTTCGCACATCCAGGGCAAAGGGAGATACTTCTCAGCAAATACTACTCATCATCTGGATTCTCTAATTTCAGAAACCCATTCCTCCGACAGAGTAGTATTTATAGAACATGAAATTTGGGTTTTCAATTATGCCAACTTCCTTTTTCATATTCAAATGCTACATATATTTCAGAATATGTTTACAGAATTTTCCCGTATTTCTAAATAAATACACCAAAGAAGTTCTGAAATATACACATTTTAAAGATGCCTTTGCGCACACCAAGTTATTCCCAGATGTTTTACATTCCAAATTTCTCAATAAATGAATAACATGCTAGGAAAGCAAACAAGAGCTGACAGTATTTAGTCTAAGATTTTAAATGGTATAACATGTGCAGCTAGAAACAATTTTTAATAGCTATATATCAGCAGGTATTAAAGAATTCAAAATGAGCATTTATAGGATTGGGCTCTGAGCTCTACATAAATGTGGTCTTCAAGATGACTGTTTTGTGTTTCTCACAACCACACACTGCACCAACAAATTTTGTCTTCTATCTTCTGAGTTTATATATATGTATATTATATATACATATATATATATTCATGTGACAAACCCATGATCCCAGTTCACTGCCACAAGTGCTCATTAACAAGCATCACAGTCCCACAGTCAGTTCTGTGAGCTTTGAACTAGTTCCAGAACGAGGGATATACAGCAAATGGCAGCTTGGCCTTTTCACTTTTTCCATTTATTATACTTAAAAAAAAATGCAGAAAACTCCAGTAACTGCTCCTTTCACACCTTTTATCTCCTTTATAAATTGGTAATATTCACTCATTAAATCTCAAACTTTGCTATGTTCTTATGTAATGCTTAATTCTCTTCTCTGGCGTTGGCTTGTGAAATGTCTTTAATTAAAAAAGCTAAAAGCACTCTAAATCTGGATGGCAGACTCATTTCCAGGGCATTCAGGCATGTTGTCTAATTTTAAAACTCTGACAGGATACATGTAAATTTATGCAAGTTTCATAAAAGTCACAATTTCCTCCTTGAATTCAAGCTAAAGAAAATGCCCCTGAGCTCTTTTCAAAGCTGTTTGTTTTACTGGAGAGCTCATTTTGCCCATTGTGTTGGAGGTGATTATTCTGAAGAATATCCGATGTCAGAGTCCCATCAACCCACTAAGAATTAAGGAGTTAAATTTCTCAACTATTGATCAAACAGGCTCTTTGATCATTATTTTATGGCTTTTAAATACAGACGGGGGGGGGGGGGAGGGAAAATATCAGCATGCGAATTATTTTGGTTGACAGTAATTAAGAAATTATACGTTAAGAAAATCAGTAATTGTTCACATGAGTCATTAATGTGTTTTCATTCTTTGTATAACTTTCTGGCACGCCCTTCCTCTCTTGCTTTAAATAAGCAAGGGCTGGAAAATATGCATAGTATTTGGAACCCAGGGGAGTGACATATTAATTCAAAGTTTGCTTGAAAGTGTAGCTTTGTGTAAATGCAACAGTGTTCCCATCCTTTTTTTTTATTACCACCCTTTACCCAAGAATCCACTCCAGAAAGTGTGGTAGCTTTTTAAAATGTTTGAAGGAGTATTCTGTGGGCTGGGACCCTCCTCCCTTCAGAAGACCCACTGACTAGGAAATCTATAAGAAAAAAACCTCAAAATGTGGGAATTAGAACCAGTTCAACCCTGGGCAATTAACCAGTCCCTGCTAATTCTGTTGCTCCCTAGAAGCAAATCTTCACTCCGAATTAAACCTCTGCCAAAGTTTGTTTTGGAAAGGTCTTAAATCCACAGGAAAGAGACGAAAAGTATATGATGGAAGGCTCAGACAAGCTCCCCAACAGTTGGGACACCTTCAAATGAACTCAGGTTCACTTACAAATAGCAGATCCCTAAAAGAGCACGAACTAACATTGCATTTGTTTTTACTGAAAGACAGCCTCAAGTGTGGACATGCAGCGTGTGAC
Organism: Arctocebus calabarensis; assembly: GCA_963573935.1. Lineage (NCBI taxonomy): Eukaryota > Metazoa > Chordata > Mammalia > Primates > Lorisidae > Arctocebus > Arctocebus calabarensis. The sequence goes on along the minus strand of CAUYON010070838.1, from coordinate 44,297 downwards.
ATGTGATACATAATAATACTCTTAAACCAGTTCTGACATAATATCTCCAGCGGCCTAATAACCACAAATGATTGCTTTAGTTAAGAACTAGCCAGAAGCAAAATAGATCCGTATAAAAGTAGTTTGAATCATAAATACCTCACCAATATTTTATGTCACTTTGTAAAAGTTAAAGGAGTCCTATAATAATTAACAACAAAAACGCCATGTTCTTTGCTATTGTATGGTGGTTGTGAAAGGTTATTTCATAGTCCCCAGGCTGCCAGTGCCATAAATTATGCAGGCACCAAGAAGCATTAAGGAGAAATAATAGCAATTTAAACGAAGGCTGACGTAATTCATGATAAACAGTCATTGGAAAATATTACAATGTTGTCTTTTTTGAGTGGGTTTAATCAGAAGAATGTGACCATATTCTAGCATAAACCACTTCTCTTTTCCATTGTGCTAGCACTTGGAATGTTGGCACTCACCCTAGCTGCAAGGTTCTTATTCACCATAATTGCTGAATCCAGAGCTCCAACACCTCCGGGGAACCTAACAATGCAAATTTGGTATTCTGATTGATGGAAGGAGCTTCCAAAACAAAGCTCCCAAGCTCTAGGCCTCACCGTGGTCCAAAAGAGGGACTGAAATCTGAAACTCTTACAGTCAGAGTGCTTTAAATACATATCAAAAAGATGACTAACTCGTGCGAACAGTGAAAAACTACTTTATTGTCACATCTACTAGAATCTGGAGAGGTGGTATAAATCCGGCGGTTGTCTTGATAAAAGCAACCCTTTGTCACAGATTGTTCTGGGTGAACTATAAACACAGCAATACATTAAGAAGGAAATCCGATGGGGAGATCAACCCTGCCCACTTTCACTGATGGGAAATACGACCAGGTCAGGATCACATAAGACATGATGATGGGGTATGGTGGTCCAGCAGCTCTCAACATGCACAAGAATTACCTTCTGTGCATAAAGGCTGATTGGGGCCAGGCTTGGGAAAAAGAAAAGCAAAAAAAAGGACAAGAACACAACTCATGCCAAAACGAAGACTGGGCAATATTTACCTCTCTGGCATCCACCCAGTCTTTGGAAGTGTAAAGAGAATAATGATATTGCTATTATAACTGTAAAGCCTTCTGAGGCAGAGTTCATTTAAAAGTCTTTAAGCCAACTATTGATTATCTGTGCTGACGAAGGAAGGCAAGGATAAAAGAAAACACAGAAAACCCAATAGCTTATTTTTCCCACTGGCTTCTATTTCATTCATGTTCCCTTCTTTCCAAGGGCCATTAAGAGCAGCAGAAGTGATTTCATTTTTTCTTCCTTTCCCTTTCTCTGCCAACCTTCGGGTGGAGGTGCTAACGAGCTGAAACAAACTCAAAGGAAGGGGAGGAGGCCTGCCCAGGAAGTCAGGGACTTGGATAATCTACATAGCGGGGCCTCTGTCCCTGATCATCGAAAATGAACTGCCATCTTCCAAAGATCAGTTAAAAGATCTCCTATACGGCAAAATAGATTATTTTTTGATGCTGGATCTTTTCTTCCGACTGTATCTATTTCAATCATCTCAGAGGTCAAATACCCGGCCACTCCTTTAAAAAGATTCTTTCAAAATAAGATAAATGGCCTTCTCTGGCATTTATACTAATCAAAATATATCTTATCTCTTCTTACCACACAAACTTTACTTTCTCTAAATAGCCTATTGCGAATATCATCAGTGAATTTTGCTCCATATACAAATATTTTATGTATTACAATGAGTGGCAGAATGCAAAACTTGCAAATATTTATTTTTAGACATATGGGAAAAAAAGCAATTAGAGCTAAAAATGTGAAGAATGAAGCGCTCGCTCAGAAGCGATTGGACATGCAAAGTGTTCGGCCGTCAAACTTTTATTCAAATGCTGTTGAGCATTATTAAGAAATACCACTTGCACACACAAAAAAGAAAATATTATTTCACAACTGAAACTTTCCAATCACTCTAAACAACATCTGGGGGTCATTAATAACTTACTTTGCCACTGAATTAGCCAAATAATATGTAGCCTGACTCAGAATTCCTAAATTTCTATTTTTGAAGACAAAAGAAGAACAAAACCAAATGCCAGAACTTATTTTCGCAAATACGGATGCTCTCCGGGCAGTTTATAGGAGTACACACACGTGTGTAGTCATAAGGGACAATTTGTGGACACATACGAGGCACATACTGCTCATGCTTTAATCACTACTTCCCCTTACATGGTGTCCTGTTTTTGTTTTGAGGAAGTTTAAAATTATAATATTGAGTTCACTCTCTCTGCTCAGAGCCCTGTATAGAATTAGCATATTTTTCAGACTAGTAAGAATCTGACCATAAGCAACATCTTGAGAAGCTTCCCATTCCAAATTACTACAAAGCCTTTTGTACACAGCCTCATAACACATTTTAAGAGCAGGCATACTGTTCAAATATTCTAGCCCTAAGAAAAAAGAACTAACAATTTTCCTGCCACACAACCCACTGTACTGAAACACCCCCAATATTTACACTACAGGAGGTGAAAATAGTATCAGAGGACATTGACAAAGTATTTCTTCCCCTGATTATTAGCAACAGTCTTTGGGAAGCCAGTGCTTTTCTAATTCGCTGGTTCCCATTACATGGTCTCCTTCGTGGAGAGTGGACGGACCGGATGACTTATGAGCAGGGGAAAATTGTCTTTAAGATAATTCGTATTTACAGGTGTGTGTATGTGGGTTTTGAAAAATGCCCCTAAAACATCAAAATAAAGTATCAAATTTCAATTGTAAGATGCACAATTCTTTTCACATTTTAATGTCTCCAAAACCTGTGGCCTCCCGGCTGATGGCATTTTACAATGATCATCAGCAATGTTCAGGCATCCTCAAACTTTTTAAACAGGGGGCCAATTCACTGTCCCTCAGACCGTTGGAGGGCCAGACTGTAGTTTAAAAAAAAAAAAAAAAAAAACTATGAACAAATTCCTATGCCCACTGCACATATCTTATTTTGAAGTAAAAAACCAAAATGGGAACAAATGCAATTCACACCAACGCATATGGCCCACGGGCCGTAGTTTGAGGACCCCTGCGTAGGCAATCCTGTACCCAAAAAGATGGGGCGTCTGCCAAGCGATGTCTTGGATTTGGTGAAATATAGTACCTTGTTGGTCTGTATCAGAGGTCAAGAAATTTTTCTGTAAAGGGTCAGAGTGTAATTATTTTTAGCTTCATGGGTTCTACTCAAGTCTGCCCTTGTAGCACAAAAGCAGCCATAGATTAGATAGAAGTCCACGAGTGCGGCAGTGTTCCAAAAAAACGCCAGCGGTCTGGCTGTAGTCTGTGGGTTGCAGTTTGCCATCTGTAAACTAGTCTACTAGTCTAGCACGCTGACCCACGAGAAAGGACTTGGTGATGCCCACGGATGGCCTCCTAGCCCTGACGCTGAACACGCTGAGGGCAGAAATGCCATCCCCCTGAACCTTCCCAGTCTGTGGGGTTCTCTCCTACTGTGGGGTACGCCACTCATCTCAGAAAGACTGGGGTGGATGACTGCTTAAACTCACACTGTTCCGGTGGGGAGAAGCCATGGCACAAGTGAATTCAAAGGAATTCACCAGCTTTCTCTATAGAAACACTGTCGTATAATGTGCATGTATACTTGAGGAAAGAAGTCCCAGATTTTGAGAACAAGTCCGATTCTTGCCATCACTGTTTAACTGAATTAGGATAGTTAATAGGCTGTTGAAAAGAACAGCACAACACAGCCTCAGAAAGCGCTGCTCTGAGGTTCCGAGAGCAGGAGTGGAAGCTCAGGCCCCCCTCTGAGCTAGCTGCGCTGGAGGGCCTCCTTACATAGCTCCGACCTTCAGTTCTCTCATCTGCAAAAGAGCAAAAACAATGGCTACCTCAAAGTATTCCTGTGAGAGTTTCAAAGGAGATAATGCAGATGGTAAGCGCACAATAAATGCTAGAAAAAGTTTGCCTCACGAAAACTTTCACTGAAGTGATTAACCCTAATGGAGTCATTAACTGGACAGCTCTTAGGGACACACACTCTAGGTACCTAACACAGTGCCTGACACCTGGTTAGCTCTCAGGAAAAGATATACTTATTATTGTATTTCAGTTAACCAAAACTCTCAGGAAAAGAGTTGCCTTCCTTGATGAAAAGTTTCTGGAGGATCACTGTAAACGCCTTCTTTATTTCACTGATGGAGTCAGAGCAGGTGCAAACAGAAAGGGATCTTACAGCACTCCCAGTCCAAATTTCCCATCCTCTATGACTCCTGGAAAATATATGCAGAATATATTTATTTGCTAGATATGTTGATTTTCAGTAATAACATTTTCAAAGCTGTTATTTTTATTGTGTTTACAGACTGATTTTATGAGTAGAAAGATTCATGGTTTTCATCAGATTCTCAAAAAGACCTAAGACCCCCAAAGCTGGAAATCCTGGTCCAACATTCCACTTCACGTATAGCACATGGAGTCCCAGCAGGTAAACTGAGAGGCTGAAGATCCCTCCACGGTATGAGGGTCATGTTAAGAATGCAGTTCTCCTAAGTCCCAGTCAAGTTCCCTTTCCAGGATACAGTGCTTTTTCTGATTTTCTGGGTAATTAATAGCATTGAGTGCATCTCTCCAAAATCATGGCTCTGTACACAAAGCCTTTTTCCAGAGGAACACGCCCCTACCCTATCTTCCATCACAACTTTTTGCCCAATTCTGCCTAATGTCAGTACTAGATGCAGCTCTGTAGTTCCTCTATCACACTTGAACAATGACCCGAGGAAGACCTGGTGGTAATAATTACTTTGTCAACTTCCATTCTCCATTCCCATCGCAACCGACTTCAACTCTGAGGCATGCCCACAGCGCTGAGGCTCAGTCTTAAGTGTGCATAAAAGTGTGATTAAAATATTGGTAACAAGGGAATGTAAATTAGTACAGCCATTATGGGAAACAGTATGGAGGTTCCTCAAAAAATTAAAAATAGAATTACCATATGATCCAGCAATTCCACTACTGGGTATATATCCAAAGGAAATGAAATCAGTATGTTGAAGAGATATCTGCATCCCCATGTTCATTGCTGCATTATTCACAATAGCCAAGATTATGAATCAATCTACACTTTCACCAAAGGATGAATAAAGAAAATGTGGTATATTAGAGAAATGATAACTGCCTGAGGTGATGGATAGCTCAATTACCTTGATTTGATCATTATACATTATATGCTTGTATCAAAATATTGCATGTACCCCCATAAATGCATACAACTATTATGTATCCATAACAATTAAAAATAAAAAAAATGCTAAGAGAAATGGTTATATACACGATGGAATACTATACGGCCTTAAAAAGGACATTCTGGCTTTTGCAAAAACATGAATGAGCCTGTGAAGTGAAATAAGCCAGGCACATAATGGCAAATACCATATGACCTCACTTACATATTGAATCTAAAACGCTGAACTCAAAGGAGTACAAAGTAAAATGGTGGTTACCAGGGGCTGGGCCTGCGGGGAGGGTCCTTGGGGAGGTGTTCGTTAAAGGATACAAAATTTCAAATAGAGGGGAGGACCAAGTTCAAGTTCTCTGTTGTACGACATGGTGACTACAGTTAATAACTACGTATTACATTCGTGAAAATTCCTAACAGTAGATTTTAATTGTTCTCCCTACAGAAAACACAAATGTGAGGTAAAGCATATATGCTAATTATAACTAGGTCAATTTAGCATTCCACAATACATACATATCTCAAAACCACATTCTGGACACAATAAACTACAATTTTCACTGGTCAGTTTAAAATGTTGGTAATAAGATATTACCTATTCAAATTCAGGAGGTCTGAGGCAGACCCCAGGAATCCAGTTTTTAGTAAGTTCTTCAGGGGAAGATGCAGGTGTGAAAATCATTGCCTGAGCTCAGCTTCTCACGGAAGCCCAGTACTGAAGGAAGTTTTTCCTTTTGTGCTTTAGAGCCATGCAGAAACTCTGAATCTTTATTTCAACACTGATTTGATATATACTTTAAATATAATTAAAATAATTGTATACTTTAAAATAATTAAAAGAGTGAAATTAGAATGTTCCCAACACAAAGAAATGATAAATTAGGTGATGAGTGCCCTAATTACCCTGATTTAATTCACATTGTATGCTTGTATCAAAACATCACACATGACCCTATAAACACATGACTATTAGGTACTCACAGTAATGTGTATCTCACATGTGCCCAGAAGTATCTTAGTGTCCTCACCCACAGCCGTAGAAAGTTCAGCAGATACTTAAGTCCATAGCAGACTCTGACTATTTGGTACCCTTGCTACTGCTTAGATGGAAAATCATTTTGGCAATACAAGATTCCTGGAATCTATCAAACGCTGATGTTTTTATGTGTCAAGATGTTCATTACAGTGTTAATTATAAATTGTACATGACAGCAATAAAATAAAATCGTGGAGGAAACAATCTAAGCTTCTTATGTTGATAAATTCGTTTCATGCAATATTATGCAATCCTTAAAATGATATACATAAGGCCTATGTAATATGGGAAAATGTTTATTTTATAATAACTAAAAATTTAGGAGATAAAATTTGCACACATAAAATGTTCTCAAATAAATAAAAAAGCTTTAGAAAAAGACTTGAAGGAAATAGATAACGTGGATGAAATTATAGATGAGGGAGGTAAGAGTCGATAAGTACATCAACTTTGGAGCCAGACAGACCTTACTGGGGCCCAGCCTTGTTATTTTCTCACTAGCGGTGTGACTTTGGGCTTATGTAACTTTTCTTAGCCGCAATTTGCTCCTCTGTCGAAGTGATAGTTAACATGAACCACCTTCTAAGAAGGCTGTAAAAATTAAGACAATGTATGTCAAGGCTTCATACGAGGCCATACACGCTCACGGAAGGGTGCCAGTTATAACTATACTTGCACTTTATATCATGGAAATAATTTCAGAATTTGAAAAATATTTTGAAAAACATGAACTGTTCCGTAGCTGTTTACTTTTTTCCTTCCTTGAAATATTGTACCAAGGGGATGAATGGAGGGGGAGGACCTGGTTAACTGAAGATGCTGGTTAACGAGGGTCTGCTGCATGTACACGTGTGTGCAGCTGTGGCACCATGCCCTTCAGCATTCAGAGCACAGACTGAGCAGCTGGCGCCCGAGGCCCGTGGTGGTATCACCGCTACTGCACCGGCGTGGAGCTAACTCACCTGATCAGCTTCTTCAGCCACCCAATGGAGTCGGTGACACTTGTTGTCCTAGTGTGGCAGAGTTGTACAGAGGCAAGACTGGGAGAAGGCACTTTGAAAAGCAATCAGAAGCCCTCTTACCACGAAGGGCCCTCCTCTTAGGAGGTCTCAACAGGAGGGCTGAGGGTGTGACCAACAGCCACCAGGGCTGGGTAGGCAGCCAAGTTCCCTGCATCTCTGGGACAGCCTCCTCAGCGAATGCGAAGGGCACTGTCATCGGGGTCATGGAGACAGCTTAACGGACTCCACGACAGTCCCTGGGTTTGTGCTAGCCTCCACACCTCTCAACTGCCTTTCCTTCAGCAGCGGAGGGATGCAATGCATTCTCTACGGCCCAGCACGTGCATGTGCGCTCAGTAGAAACGAACCTCGAGGAAACCAACTATGCCCACATCCTCTGTCTTTATGGGGGGACACAGGGCATGAGGCAGGGTCCACTCCCGGATACAGGACTGCTTCCGGTACCCGGTGTGATGCCCTGTGCTATGGTTTGGATATATCCCCTCCATCTGGCATGGCCAAGTCTGACCCGGTCTGGAGGTGGGGCGTGGTGGGAGGGGTTTGCTGGTGGGGCGGATCCCTCGGGAACTGCTGGTAGCATCTCGGAAGCAATGAGTGAGTTCCTCTCTAGTAGCTCCCAGGAAATCTGTGCCTTCCTCCCCCTGCGTGTCCTGCTCCTTCCTCTTGCCATGCGATTCCGGCTCCCCTTCACCTGCTGCCTTGAGTGGAAGCTCCCCAAAGCCCTCACAAGAAGCAGATGCTGGCACCATGCTTCTTGTACAGCCTGCAGAACCATGAGCTGTATAAATTACAGCTCTTTTCTTTATAAATTACCCAGCCTTGGGTATTCCTTCATAGCCACACGAAAAAGGACTAAGACCGCTTGTTAAAATAGTTGATTACTAATTCGAAGCCCTAATATTTACGCCTCGGATAGAGAGGAAGGAAGCGCGACCTGTTAAACCGTGTGTATCATGAGCTTGCCCATCCAGGATCTTACATGGAACCCTCCTCAGAGATGTTCAGTGATTCATAAAGGATCCTCGGGGTCTCAGGGCCACCCACCAAGGGATCTCCATAGAAACACTTTATATTTGGCTAAGGCTTTTTGTTTGTTTGTTTGTTAACACTTTCTAATATGATTCCAGCCTGAACTATTGTTCCTGACCCTCAGAAACCACATTAATCAGAACCGGACAAGGCCCTGGGTGCTAATGGACCAGGCCCTGTTGCTGGAATTCCACAATGAATCCTAGTCTCTGTGAGTTGGAAGTTGGAAGGATGCATGGTGCTCTCTGAATCAAAGGTGCTAACTTAAGGCATTTCTTTCTAGAAAGAGCACCCTTTTAGGTTGTGCAGACTACAGGGTCTTTTAAGTGTTATAACAAATGAACAGTATACATAGCTCGGTGCATGTAGCTCAAGCAGCTAAGGCACCAGCCACATACACAGAGCTGGCGGGTTCGAATCCAGCCTGGGCCTGCCAAACAGCAATGACAAATACAACCAAAAAATAGCCGGGCATTGTAGTCCCAGCTACTTGGGAGGCTGAGGCAAGAGAATCACTTAAGCCCAGAAGTTGGAGGTTGCAGTGAGAGGTGATGCCATGGCCCTCTACCCAGGGCGACAGCTTGAGGCTCTGTCTCAAGGAAAAAAAAAAAAAAATATATATATATATATATATATACACATATATGTATGTACACAAAGACACTGACCAATTCATGAACAATGTCTCTGTGGTTTGAAAAGATAAGTAAATGTCAAGAAAACCCAGTCCCTTTGAGTTAAGACACACTCTCTTGAGAATTAAATCGACTGGCAACGAACTAAAAATTGAAAGATTAAGATCAAGAAATACTTGACTTATCTAAGAAAGGAGATAAGATGATGGAGAGCTGAAGCCCCCTGGAATCCAGCAGAGTTTTATATTAATTTAATAACATATGTTGATAGGAAGATGAGTAAGGCATGATTTTTATCCCCTCAAGAAGCTTAGAATCTAGGAAAGAGAAATGCAATCAAAACCTTTTTAGGCGGAAGGGGGAAATGCAACCTTGGCAAAGCACGAAGTAACACAGACGGGACCAAGGGCAAAGTGCTAGAGATGATTATCCTGAAGTGACTCTTGTAAACAGCCTGTTAAGCTGCCAGGAAACCAGGAAGACCCCTCACTCCTTTGCCCACTACCAAAAAGTCGGTGCATCCCTCCTTTTTTTCTTTTTTGCAGTTTTTGGCTGGGGCCAGGTTTGAACCTGCCACCTCCGGTATATGGGGCCAGCGCCCTACTCCTTTGAGCCACATGCGCTGCTCATCCTTCCTTTTTTTCTCATAGACCTGAGGGAAAGATAAGAGACAAGTAGATTTTTCTTCTAAGAGAACTCCCCTGGGTTCTAACCACAATGGAGTCAATGAGGGAAGATTCAGGGCACCTGACCCTCTGGGGAATGTAACAACTCCTAGGAAGGAAAAAAGAGTTTTGTTGTGGAGGCTGCTTTTGCTCTATACAGAAAACTAAAAATGGCAGAGGAAATAACCTCTTTCCTTGACCTTCAAAGTCCAGGGCATTTTCTACGTCCTCACCTGAAATAACTTCCTCCGTCGAGGTCCAGTGGAAGATCCACTTCCGCTAAGCAGCTTCCCTGGATACCGGGGCCCTCTCTCATGCATCTGTTCACCCAGCAGCGCGCAGAGTTCGACACCCTCTCTGAGCTCTTAACAGACTGCTTTGGCGTGTCTGTTACATGACAAATTCCCTCATTTACAAAGCTTCGGCAGATACTTTTTCCTCTGAACTTCAAAATAACTCCTGACTCTTACCTCCATCACTGTGTAGCAGAAAATGTGCCCCGGGGGGTGAGCAGGCCTGGGTGTGTGTGTGGGAGTGTTGCTTTGCTAACCTCCTACTTCAGAGCATCATGCCAGGTCTGTGACAGAGCTGCTTAACCTCTCTGAGGCCACTCATGGGTACAGTGCAGGACAGGTAAGAGGACATGCCATCGCTCCAGCTTGATTGCCAAGTGTCCGGAGAGCAGAGACCAGTGCCCCAACCATGCTCAGGGCTCTACCTTAAACACAGTCAATGCTCACTGAGTGAAGGAATCAGCACCAAGAAGCATTGCTGCCCCTGTGTTCTTCTGCCTAAACCCCCTCTGTCCTTCGGTCCTCCAAGATGGTGACCAGAGAGCCAAAAAGGCCACTCGACAAGAGCTTCTCAGGGAGAGAACTTCTAGGAACTTCCAAAGGGAGCGTGAAGCCCAGATGCAGGCAGGAATCGAGATGCAGGCCAGCCACCAACGAGAAGATTTCCCGAGCAGGCAGCGCAGCGGCTCCCGCGCCAAGAGCTTGGCTCCTCTGCCTCCTTTGAAAACCCATTACCAAATCATGGCCAGCGAAATTTAATTTTAAAAAGGGAAATGATTTATGGGCTACAGGAATAAAGAAGTGACAGACGCAGGAAAGCTTGCATACATTTCATTTTTTGAAATTAGACCTATAATTTTTTCATTAAAGAAGGATGCCAAGTTGGGAGAGCCGATGCATTCTAAGCAGAAAATCACAGAGAGGTGTATAATGAAAGTCCTGCCAGCGTGGAAACCCCATGTCTTACAGAGTCCACGAGAACAGGCGGCAGTTCACTATCTGCCCCCTTCAACTCCTGCTCTTAAAGGGCCCGCCCTTTATTTCTGCTTCTCTGATGAAACAGAAAGTCCTGGGAGGTGTGAGCAGGGAAGTCATGCTCACCCGTGCACGTGGGATAGCAGCGATACTGACACACATTGTCAGTATCCACTCACTTAGCCAAAATCCATCACACGCCTGTTAGGCACTAGGACAGTAGTCCTGGGCCCTGGGCACACCGTTGAGAACAAGACAGAAAATTCTCTGCTAACATTTACAAAGAGTTTAAGTTGTAGTGTGGGGAAGGGGAAGGGAACAATAGACTAGCAACATGTAAACAAACAAATATAGGAGATAATTTCAGATAATGATGAGTTACAGGAAGACAACGACCCACTAGGTGATGGGAAGGCATCAACTTGAGGAGAAGGGGTGGCCAGAGAGAGGAGACTTCTCTGGAAGCCACGGCCTGAATGAAAGGAAGGACCCAGACAGACCCATCCCTGGGGAAACATTCTGTGCAGAGGGACAAGCGAACAGGACAGTAGAACCTCCACAGTTGACCACCTCCCTGCACTGACCACCTCCTTAACTTGACCTAATTTTCATAGACCAGACGGTGTACCACATGCACATATCAGTACAGCAGGCCTAGTTCCTTACGTTGACTACCTCCGTATGTTGACCAGTTGCTATAGTCCCTTGGGTGGTCAACTTAGAGAGGTTCTACTTATTAATGTAATGAAGGCGAGTTGAATGATTTTCATTAGCAAATGATGTATCATTTCATAAATGAGCATGAAACCATTTTGTGGGTGTTTTTGAGAACAATTAAGGACCCAATATGTACTTAAGTTCTTCTGGGTGGTATAAGAAGTATAGGGATTGGTTAACAATGAGTACTTAAATAGTATTTACCAGAAAAAGAAATAGTATTATCGTGGGGCATCTAAGTCCACATTTATTTGGTAACTCATTTAACCTTCACAAAAATCCAGTGAGGTCAACACGTGTGAGCGAGGCTCCTTAGTCATCTCACATTTTCTTAGTCATCTCCCCTCTCCATATTCTACATGGTGTCCCAAAGGCAATCTACATTCACACGCAGGGAAAACGGGAAATTGTAGCTAAATATACCTTTATTTACAAAATATTCACTATAAAATTTTACAAAATATTTTTCTACATGTTGATAACTATTAAACATATTTAATAAAATATGAAATACGATGAGTTACAGGAAGACAACAACCCACTGGGTAATGGGAAAGCATCAACTTGATTTTTTTCCATTTATGGTGACCTTTGGAAAGCTTGTACAATGAATGCTCTTTAAGAGTGGTGACATTTCTGTCTTGTTCTTGACTGTTGTGTGCAGGGACCTCAACAGTACTCAGTGCATGATGTGCGTGTCATAGACACCAGTGCACGATGGGCGTGTCATAGACACCAGTGCATGATGGGTGTGTCATAGACACCAGTGCATGATGGGAGTGTCATAGACACCAGTTGACTGAACGAATAAACGGGGTTGTGCTGTGTGTCAGTCACCACAGTAGATCCTAAGCATCGCCAAACAACCTCACCTATCATCTCAAAAATTTAAATCAATCTAGTCGTCCTGACAGGAAAGAACAAAGGGGTTTATAGAGAATCTTCATTATCAAGAGGATTTGAAAAAATCAAGCAAAGATAGAGTTATTCTGAACCTCATTCCACCACCTCTACCAGCAGCACTTTTGCCTGTAGTTTTTCAATGACCTGGCTCTTTCCCATGGTGTGCACATGCATTTCTTAATTAATGAAAATGCCTCTTTCACGCTAGAGAGGAATATGTTGATCTTGTTAATGTAATGGGATATAACTTTCTTGCTTTTCTAGATGAGATAGTAGGTGAAATATTAGCCAATATAGACACAAATCCTTTCTTCTGGGGTGAACAAGAATTTATTGCATCTATGAGTTCAAATAGCTTATTCCCCACAAATAGTTTTTAGTAACCCAATGAATCCACTCAGCTACAAAAGGGGTCCAGAGTTATTTTAAAATCTCCTTTTAAGTTCCAAAAATAGAAAAGAAATCCACTAATCCTACTCATTCCATATATTATGACTCTGCAAATTAATTTACAGTAGCAACATAAAAATTCTGTTTATAAAGCTCCAAGAGAGGTGGATTCCTGACTTCCAAGGCCTCTGCCCAAAGAGGTCTGCTCTCTTTTCATCTGTCGTTCTGGAAACTGAGCCCATATGTTAACCATTACTTGTACTATGAAGCACATCTGATACACCACTACCAGCTGATCGAACTGGTTTCACTATGTTTTAAGATGACATTAACATTCTTTCTGTCCCCATTTCAGCACATGCAAAAAGGAAAAGGTACCAAGAGTAACTTATTTCTACTGTCCTCTAACAATAAATAAAACCTCTAGGAAACTTCCAAGACAAAGCAGTCTTCCAAGTGAGGTCCCTGAAGGTTAAAGTCTTCTGCATAAACAGAGATATATGAGAAACACACCTCCCTTCCTAGCAAGCTTCAATTAAAAAAGAAAATGTCTGCCTTGTTATCATTTGGGAGATTGGTGGGCACCGCAGGCAGATAGAAAAATTATAAATGTGGACAGGGGCCAGGAACATAGTCATTTGATCACTGAAATCAGCTGTGACCATAAAGCCCACCTTGGCAAGGAGAAAAAAATGTTTACTCACTTTGAAATTCCCATGATCCTTAACAAAACCACTGCCTTTCCTTTCATTTCCAGCAAAACATGTGATATTGACAGCGGAAGAGGCAGAGCCTAGCTTGTCCTTTATGCTTCAAAATAACTGTCAATGTCCTGAGTTTTCTTTCATAACAATTTAAGGTTTCCTCCCCTCATCTGTTTTCTCTCTCTCTGTTTGCTTTTTTTTTCTTTTGTCTATAATGTCATTATTTCACTCACCAAGAAAAACAAGAAAAGAAAATTCAGTACAAAGATAGAAAACCTTTCTAAAAACATATTGTAGAAAGTAGGAAACTCTTCAATTAAGGTTCCAGCAAGACAGCGCCTTATGGAATTGGGTTCTTTTATTACTCAAAAAGCAAGATAATTTCCAGATGAATACAAGTTGTCCAAGACCTAAGGATCTAATAGAAACAGTAAAGAATCTCCATTTATCAAGAGGATTTTTTTCAATCAATTGAATATAGACTTATTTTAAGTCCCGTAAGTTGGCTGTTATTACCTGGTTTTACAGATGGGAAAGAGAGGGACCTTATGTCACTGGCCCAGAGGCATAGAGAATCTGATAATTGAGTCCTGATTTAAACCTGGGCTATTTTCTTGTAAGCCCAGCACTCTTTTTTACTACACCCTACTGTCCTTTTGGGGGCCCCCAGTAGAATGTGTATTTTAATAATGAAATAGCTAACTTCTCCCTGAAGATCAGAGCTCATGGTGTCTACACAAGGACCAAACATCTGATGACAAGCCATCTCATCTCTTTTCTTTCCATGGGAATTGCCTCATTCTCCCTTTATCCTCTTCCATTCTCTGGTCGAGAAATACACACACACATAACACACACACTCCCCTGCAATTGCCAAAAACCTTAGAAGCATGACTTTAATTTCTTATGCCTCTTTGCAATTCAAAACTCAGACCAAAATAAACCATATCCCCCCTTCCCCCATCTTTTTAAGTCAGCCATATCTTAATCCATTTAGTCCCACACACCTTTAGGAACTGATTTCATCTCACTTATGTATATGGAGCCGCCCTCCATCTTTCTGAAGGAAGCCAGTGCCTTAAAGTGATCCATTTATCTACTGTACTACACATGCCCCTGTTTGGATTTAGCTGTCAACACTTCACACATGGGCAATAAATCTATGGGATAGTAATGTAAACAATGTACATTATAAAGTGGTGGACATTTTATTGTTATAATAACAAAAATAGGCAAAAGTGTTTGCATGTGTGTGTTTTCTCCACAACATAAATAATAACACAATATAAGTCACAGTATGCATTTTACGAGAGAAAAATCATATTATTAAAAAAAAAGGTAAAGCAAAGTGGGAGTTTATTGGAAAATGCCTGATGTTAGGACATTCTAACAGGAGGTGAGGGCAGGAATTATGCACAGGGTAAAGATTTGTATGGAGAAAAAATTACCACTCATGTCCCTGTCCCCTCATTGGTATTATAGACTCATTGCCTAATTGCAAATGTAATACAATGAGTTTTCATAAGGTTTTAATGGGAAGTCTGTTGCTTGAGTTTTAAAATAGCCAATTCTCTTGTGCTAAGGAAAGAGTATATTGCCTTGAAGAGGAGCATAACTGACAAAATGGAAGAATTTGGTTAGGATGTTGAGGCTGAAGCTTTTCAGTCACCTACCATTATTAATATGACTCAATTTATGCTTATGTCATAGGCTTAGAAATTGCACAGTGCTGTAAGTGAGGAAGGGGCCTGCATAAAATACTGTAAGGAAAGCAGATGGTATGTTATCAAAACCCTTCCAGCCCAAAATAACCTTTTCCAAGTAAGAAGGATAGTTAATTAAAACCAGGATATATTTACTCTATTCTGAATATCTCAATGTAAATAAAAATCAAAATGACACTACTGTAATGTTGGACTAAACGATGAAATTTCATCTATGCTATTTTTCTTTAATAGTTTCTAATCAAACTTTTCATTAAATAGCTTCATAAAATTCCACAGAGAATTTATTTACAGGACTCATTGCAGATTTAAAGGCCTTACTTTTATTGTTCAATTAAACTTGTTATTCAGTGGACAACATTAAAACAGTGGGGGGTAGGGGGGAGCTGTGGCTGGGCAGTTGGGCAAGGTTGTACCACAGAGCAAAATCTATTTTCAGAGATGAATCCAGGGGATGTAGGTAAGCTATACAGCACATGGAGGAAATGTGGGGTCACCTTTTAATCCAACAAAGAAAACCAGTTCCAGTTTCAAAGCCACTGCCCAGGATCTTCCCAGGCTTAGTCCACTGACTCACATCCATGTTGCATACCAGGCCAGTTATATTAATAAAACCCACCCATAGCACAGTGACTAAGGGCAAAACAAACCTAAGGGATACTGCCAGTCCACCTAGGGCAAAGGCAGCCATTACCTACCACAGAAGAGTCAGGACATGTATTATTTTATTTTGTTTTATTTTTTGGAGACAGAGTCTCACATTGTCACCCTTGGTAGAATGCTGTGGCATCACAGCTCACAGCAACCTCAAACTCTTAGAGTCAAGCAATTCTCTTTCCTCAGCCTCCCAAGTAGCTGGGACTATAGGCACCCACCACAACGCCCAGCTATTTTGAGAGACAAGATGTCGCTCTGGCCCAGGCTCATCTTGAACATGTGAGCTCTAGAAATCCACCTCCCTTGGCCTCCCAGAGCACTAGGATTACAGGCATGAGTCACTGCGCACAGCCCAGGACATGTATTTTAAATCATTTTTATTTTTCTAATAGTTTTCTAGTAACCTGCTCCCTATTGTAAAAGCAGATTAAGGCAGGGCACCATGGCTCATCCTATAATTCTAGCACTCTGGGAGGCCAAGGTGGGAGGATCCCTTGAGGCCAGGAGTTTGAGACCAACTCTGAGCAATACAGGGAGATGCCCTATCTGCAAAAATTTAAAAATTAGCCAGGCATGGTGTATGTCTATAGTCCTAGCTACACGGGAGGCTGAGGCAGGAGGACTGGTTGAGCCTAGGAATTTGAGGCTGCAGTGAGCTATGACGACATACTGCGCTCCAGCCTGTGCAACAGAATAACACTGTGTCTCAGAAAAGGAGTGGGCAGATCAAATCCTGTCTTCCCTACAGGCTTTCCATGACCGCTCACCCCTACTACCATCTCCATCTATTGCCCACTGTACCCTCCCAGTCCACTGCTAAATTCCCGCCAAACTTGCTTTCTGGAACACTCACCAAATACCTAATCATCAACTTTCTTGTAACATTAGTTCACCTTCCAGGTGTGCTAATCCTGTCTTCCCCAATTAGACTTTTAAAGCCTCAAAACAAGCAAGGACTATGTTTTATTTATCTTTTGAACAACCTCTTCTTACCCCACTCCATAATCCCATTTAATAGAAGAAAGCAAAAAGTATATTAGTTAATAAAATAAATATTATTCAATCATAGGAAAGCAGACACTGTCCTTTTGAGAAGGACCTTGGAGGTATTTACAGCAATTTATGAATTTCGGGTGTCAAAGGTGTAGCTGCTAAATGCTATAAACTCTTTGCCATCAGCTCCGCCATCCATCCACCTGGTGATATGGCTAATAAAATTTGATTTTTACAGCCTAGGCATACTGTTACCTAAATTACATTTGACCAATTACTGAAGTCACCAAACGTGTGGTACAGAATATATACTGTGTAGAAAATTCATCTGTGGGCCCCCTGGCACTCTCAGTAATCTGACAGAAGTGTTTCAGTCATCTGGCAGTGTTTAATATTAGGAACATTTGTTTAATGCTAGTCACTAATTAAATTTATGTTCTTCCACCAACTGTTAGCTGGTTAGAGAAACTCAACGCCACATTTTAACAAACACTTTAACCCATGTCAATTTCAAATACAACCAGTTGGAGCTTTAAAAAAGGGTGCTCTCTGGAAATTTAGATGTGTGACCAAAAGTGGAAGGCTGGGTAAGGAATGTTGGCATTAAGTTCTCAAATCAGGTCAAAATAAGCTTTTCTGTTCATTCACGAACATGAAATACTCTAAGAAGTACAAACTATTTGAAGGACAAACAACTAAAAAAAATCTAATATTCTAATTATTAAACTAGCCATCTAGAAGCTCTTTAAAGGTACCTTTATTCCAAAAGAAAGCTTCCACTTTAAGAGGCTGGAGAAAAAAAAAAAACAGTGTTAAAATTAGCTATACCAGAAGAAAGTTCAGGAAAACATTCAAAAAGTCAGATGCTTGTGTTTGTGAGAACATTTAAAACTAATTTAGTAACTCTTAACAACCATTATGACTGCTGTTGAATTGGAACTTCTATTACCAATTCTAGATGCAACAGCTTTGAAACTCAATGACTAATAACTCTTAAATTAGCCAAAAAGGTTAAAACATTTTTTTCATTATATTACAATGTGAAACTCTGATTTTGAATACTATTCATAGGGGAAAGCTCTCTTTCAGTTTTACTCTGTGTCAAAAATTTAGAGACCTCTTGAGCAAGTGGGATGTAGGGTTTGAGTTGGACATCCCAAAGAAAAACTCCAACACAAGTATTAAAAAGGAAAGATTTTGTAAATGCTGATCTGAAAAGAGAGGATGTAGAAAAAAATGTATGCAATACATTGAATTAAAAGGTTATTTGAATATTAAAACATGCAGTAACTGTTTATTTGAAGAAAGAAAAAATAACTTCCACAAACACTATTACCCTCTTACAGATTAACAGTCTTTCAATAAGTTAGAATTGTCAAAGTCATCAGGAAAAATAATTTATAAGGAAAAACAGTCATGGCCTTTAGAATCCAATTAACTTAGCTCCTTTTGTTCCCCTTCCCCTCCTCCCAAGCCTTCCTGTGGCCACATATCTACTTACAAAATCTCCCCAGTACCAGCTACAGGGTTGTGAGAGTCAAGAAGAATTAAACTTGAGAGGCCACAAGTGGACTCCTCAAACCTTGCTAATATCTACCATGGTTAGGCAGAATAATCTGAATCTGAATAATCCGTAAACGTGGGTTCCTTGGGGAAATATCAGCCAACAGAATCAAGCCACATCTCACCTCTATAGGACTATGTTCTCTAAGCCAGGTGTCAGAGAGGGGTTCGGGAGTGCTCAGCCATCTCAGTGGTCATTCTACAGTGCAGATTCACAGAGCAGGGCTAGGGTGAGGGTGGGGGATGTTTTTGCCTCTGTAATTGTACAAATTCCACAGAATATAAGAATTTCTAAATTTTACAGAAGGGGAACAAGTATAGTGTGATAAAGCTCTCCAGGGTATTCTGACATCCCTGCTCAGCCTGCTGAGAACCACCGATAAGATCCAATCTCTTCAACAAACAGGTGAGAAAGTGAAGATGTAAAAAAACAGTTATTTTGGCTTGCTTCCCCTTATTCCCAGCACCACGTAAGGTTTTCCAAACAGATGATGCAGCATCTTTTCCTCCTGTGTCTATGGAAACACATGATCAGTCAACGAGACGGAGATGCAAACTGCGTGCAGGTATTTACCGTTGGTGGGTAAAGTGTGTGGGTCCCTGGATACCCAGGGACATGTGTACCCATCACCTGTGAACCTACCATCTCCTTACCCACCTTACAGTACCAAAGTGATTACAACTGGTGCATTTTTATAGTACCATTTAACACTACAAAAGCAGTGATCAGTTAAATACCAACAACAAACGTGGACAGCCAAAAGCTCCTGAGAGAGAACTAACGTGAAAGTTATCTGTCCCAAAGGTCAATTTCAAGGTCAACCAAGCAAATTTAGACTCTCTATTGGACAAAAAATTCTAAAGAATAATCTCTTCCTCATGGTAAACAGAGGCAGTGACGACTTACACAGCAATTGTGTAGGGGGCAGTAGGGCACGTGTGGCGCATAGAATTCAGCCCCATTCCCCATCATTTCTCTTCGCTTGAACCAAGAGCAACCAGGCGCATGTGCACAGGTATCCGATAGGAGAAGGAGAAAAAAAGACTCACCAAACTCATCGCATATACTCTCATTTTCTATGAGAGTAGGGTGGTCAAAGGTGTCCCGACAGTACAGGATCTGAGGGTTCCTGCTGACGACAGCAATGCCGCCGAGGGCTAATGCAAACTGGTCCGTTAGAAGGGAAGATGGCTCATCCTGGATGCGTTTCAGCATGGAGCGGTAGCGGCAGTACTGGGGGTAGCTGAGAACTATCACGTTCGTCTCTTCCTCGTCCTCCCCTGGACAAAGGAGAAAATACTTCCATTACCCTCTTTCCTCCAACAAAGACCTTCCATGGCCATGACATAATTTCAACAATCGCTTCTGATTTGGGACTACAGATGGAGTCCTTACAAAGACTCTCACACCAGCCCATTCATCCTCATCACCTCCCCAACCCTAGCCTGGTCCCACCTCATTCATCCAGCTCTACAGAAAATCCTCAGGTTGCTGCAGAGACTCTTTGTGGAGAAAAGAAAGAGTGTGATGGCCCTAGAGACACATTAATCAATGCTTGTATCAATGGCAAGCAAAGAGCCAAAAAGAACTCTTTTGACAGAAACACACAGTTTTTAAGCATTAAAGTCATCGTCGTAGGGAAAAAGCAGAACTTGGTCGTGCTTCTTTACACTTACTTATACAGTTTGGTATTGCTCTTATATTGGATTATACAGACGGTCTCCTATTTATGATGGTCCCATTTAAGATTTTTGACTTAATGATGGTGCAAAAACCATATACATTCACTATTTCAAGGGGCTTCCAATTATGCAATTTGAGATTTTCATGGCCTGCAATAGACCCTCTCTGGCAATGCAGGGCAGGGGCAGTGAGCCACAGCGCACTCTCACCGGGGCTCTGCAGGGCACCGTGCAGTCAGGCAATTTTGCCCATGGATGGGCTGCGGTAGGCTAGGCTAAGCTATGATGTTTGGTGGGTTAGGGGTATTAGGTACATTTTAAAGTTATGATGGTTTTGTTGAATGAACCCCCAAGGAACATATAATCTGTGCAGGGCTTGGGGCCTCTGAAAAGGTCATCTGTCCCCAGAGAGATGTCCATGAGTCTAAAGAGCATCACTGTCTGCTAGGGGTCATTAGAGCTGTTCAGCAAATATTTCCTGTTGTCTTTATCAGCTTATGGAAAGACTGTGCTTCCCACTGTCTTGAAACCCAGGAGCCCTGTGACTTGTTTTGACCAATAAAGTATGACCCAAGTGGGTGTCTACTTGGACAGCCTAAGTGCCACTGACGGCAATTTCTCTTTGCCTTTGTTCTAGCTGTCTGTAATGTTTCGGGTAGGGTATATTCTGGCATTCTGGGTCTTAGAAGCAGAACCCTGGTTTATCCAAAGAGACATACAAGTGGAAAATAAACCTCTATTATTTTAAGCAACTGGGATTTGGGGGCCATTTGTTATTGCAGCATGATCTACCCCAACTTGATTGATATGTCTTCCTTCTCCTGCCCCCCTCATACCCATATCCCCTGTCTTTTAATGCTCCTCAAATCCATCTGGTAGCTTGGCAGATCTCAAAGAACCATGCAGAGAGGTCTCCTCACACATCCTTATGAGATAGTTCCATCAGAACCAACTTAACTCAGAAGAATGTTTCAGCAGATTAGTGAAGTTTCCTCTTACAATGATCTTAGTGCTTATTTACACCTCACTATATTTTGTTCTCATTTATAGAAACCAGACTCTACGTGGATAAAGCCTTCCTTTTTCCTAAGCTTGAGAAATGGCTAACACCTCCCCTTTGATAGCCCTGCAGCCCACACGATGTCAAGCTGAATTTAGGCTCCAGTTTGCGGTTACTGTACAATCACACCATCAGAGCAGTTATAAGCAATTCCCAGACATGTCACTTGCTTATCCAAAGGGAAAAGACTCAATATTTCAAGCCCTTACCATGCTGCAGGGAATTGCACAAGACAGTTGTTAAGGATACTGACATTATTATGGCCATCTGGTAAGCAGTGGGAGACGAATGAGCAAGGACAGAACATAATGATGGAACATAACTAGTACCAATGGAAGGTGTGCATGTGACCTTTTCACATAGGAGGCCAATGCCCAGATGTATTCCTAATTATGTTCACTTAGTTCCTCAGGCTGGAGACCCCTCTACGAATGGAGATGTTTAGCGGCTTACAAGAATGACATCTTTTAGCAGTGTATGATTCTTAGACTCCTGCCTGGTTTGTGGGGTTGCCACTTCATCAGCTGGCACACATAATTAAAAGGAAATATGTTTATATTGAAGGCAAATCTCCAAATGAAAACAAGTTTTGAGCTGCTTAAACATGAATATGTCCCAAGATACTCCAATCTAAGACTTTTACAGCAGATCAAGACATTAAGTTCATGCTTTGAGTTCAGATCCATGTTTTTTATAACAGTTAAATCACAAAAAGACTTAGTGGAAATATTCCCCAAATGCCATCAGAACTCCAGAGTATCTAAGTGCTATTTCACTCTGCTGGTATTACTGTACGGTATTTGTCTAAGACACTGTGAATGAAGAGTGGGGTATAACAAATAACTGGCAGGACTTACTCCTTTTAGCATGCTTAGCACCTCATATCACCTCCTGCACACAGTAAACACTGTGCAAATACCTGTTGATTCCAAAACTCTATCTGGGTTGTGCCATTGGCTTTCTATGATGGGGGAAAGTTGCACCAGCTCCTCCAAATGCTCTTGAAATAAAGTGGAGAGAGTTGTGCTTTTCAAGTTAAACAAATGTGAAAGAACAGTTGCTTTAGAGTTAGTTTCATGGGGAAGATACCCCATGGGCACTTGGGACCACTTCCCTTCCCTCCTATCACTTCATTCTCCCCCTGTTTTGCTGTGACCATTTCATCATGATCTCTAACCTCTTCCTAATCTTCTGTTCTGGATGGAGGTAGCTCCCTGGCAGTATTCTGTGCTTGGAAATGCCCTCTTTTGTTTTCTTTTTCTCGCTGTCTCATCCTGGAGCAAAACATTTATCCCTCTTCCCTTCATGTGGTTCCTGAAATATTAGCCAAGTCATGAATCCTTCTCTCTCTGTTGGAAGAAAAACCGTAAGTTCCCTCCACCCTCATGGATACTAGTTTTACAACTGTCCATTCATTCTGGAGTGAATCATATTTGGGACTGCCTACATCCCCACATCAGCATCACATCGGGTGTTTGTAAAAAGGCAGAATCCGGGTGCCATCAAGAACCACTGACTCAGAATCTCTTAAGATTGAGGGATAGAAATTTACACTTCCAACAAGCATTCCAAGTAGCTCATGCACACTAACTTTGAAACCAATAACTCTTGAGCTTAGCATTTTGCATAGATTTATGGCAATACATTTAATATGAGTTTTGAAAAATATATATAGTATGTATATATGCATATATATAGATTCAGTTGTCAGATACATATTTTTATTCCTAGTTCTCTTCTAACACCCACAGTACACAGGACAGAATATAGGACCAAATTCCCTTTTCCTTTCTACTTTTCCAGGATCGTTTTGGATATCGCCAAAGATAGCAACTGCAAAAAGCCCTCTTAACTAAAATATGAGGGACTGAGGGACCATTTCCCCATGTAGAAAGCAGAGCCAATATTAATGCTATTTTGGTACTGATAATAAAACCCTACAATTTTTATTTTTATTTTTATTTTTTATTTTTTTTGGAGACAGAGCCTCAAGCTGTCACCCAAGATAGAGTGCTGCGGCATCACAGCTCACAGCAACCTCCAATTCCTGGGCTCAAGCAAGTCTCTTGCCTCTGCTTCCCAAGTAGCTGGGACTACAGGTTTTGGTTGCAGCCGCCATTGTTGTTTGGTGGGCCCGGGCTGGATTCGAACCCGCCAGCTCAGGTGTACATGGCTGGCGCCTTAGCCCGTTGAGCCACAGGCGCCGAGCCAAAACCCTACAATTTTTAATTTGTCATTTTTCAGATAACATACCTCTTCTGTTCGTCACAGAAACCCTATTAGTAGCATCTCTACTTGTTACTGGTCCCCAACTTGGTGATGGGAAAATGAAGTTCAGTCACCACCAGTCACTACTCTAAGATCTCTAAGAACTAAACAGTGATGGAGGTAATAACTATCACCCTGTCTTTTAACTCCAAGTTTGATGATCTTTTCATCATGACAAAATTCCTTTTAAAATGATGGTAAAAATAATAATAGAGATTTATGGTTAATTTATAGAATTAAGGATGAGAATGATGGCCTTTGATCAGATAAAATAGAGACTTCTGTTCCATGTAACACTGTGGAATATGGCCAGTTATAAGCCAGGTTCTTTTATTCAGGCTTAGTTAGCTTGCTGTTATTTTAAAGCATTGCAATTCTCATTGTAACTATTTGACATTATAACATTTGACATTATTGACTATTTGTACATTATTTTTATGTACATCAACTTCCTACTTTCTACCCACGTGATGGGAAACGATCCCAACTCTTATGTTTTGCCATCCTGGAGTCCCTACTTCTCATTAACTTCTCTCCACACTCAAAGGCTAAAGGCCCAGTGGGGGGGGGGGGCTGGTTTAAATGTGACAATGCTTGGTGAGGTCAAAATAGGAATTATGATAACTTTGTTGCTCGTGAACAGAACCACCCATTTGGACCATAATTTTGGTATTTGGATAGAAGTAAATTTAAACCTTGCAATTAGACACCCCCAGAGGCGTTACCTTTAATATTTACAAAACCAGAGAAAGCCCATGAGACCTTCAGGACTCCTAAGAAAAGGATCAAAACATTATAGATGACAGTAAAGGGAAGATCCCGAGTAAAGGTGAGATCTGGAAGAACCAACAATTCAGCGAGACCAAAGCTTCACTGAGTGAAGGCACCTTGAGTCTCTTTGCAGTTTAGGCAGACATGTTAATTTTACTGACATTTCCTCATGGCAAAGTGGGGTCACTTTAATATGAAAGGTGTATATAACAGAGTAGAAAATTATGAGTTTAGGGAGAGCTTTCCAGATCTAAAATTTCACGTTCATAGAACTGCCTCACTGGCCTTTACATTCATTAACTTGCTTTTGATACAACTTACAAAAATATTAAACTTTTCAACAGCTGGCATGTTTAACTTTGCCCCAGTACACTGAGAAACAAATAAAGCCCAAAAGTCCATTCAAGAATTCTTATTTAAATTCCTCAGTTATTCCTTTCTTCCTTTATGCATTTCTTATATATATATGCAAAGTTACCCATGACACAGGAGCTGCCAATAAATGCTGCATTGGATTTTTTTCCCCTTTCCAATTCATAACAGAACCAGCAGATAAGTCTAAGAGTGAATAAAGAATGGATAAATTGCATATTTGTTTAGCAAAAGACAAACAAAGTGTTCCTGGAACAAAGATTTTCTTTCAACCCCACCCACATAGGAAAAAGAAATCAAAATACTACCCTAAGGAGTATTCTCCTAACATCCTCCATTCGGTCGTAGTTGGTGGGGCAATACATACATTACTTGACTGCAGTCCATGGAAAATGATTAGCAATAAATTGCTAGTACCCAAAGACTGAAATTTTAAACCATGATTATGACATTCTATTAAAATGTCATCCCATTCCTCAACACCCACCCCAAAATGTGAATATGCCTATTTTAAAATGAAAAGGAATAAGAGACCCAAAATTACTAAACCTCATTTCAACTTCAATAAAAAGAACTTTGCCTATTAAAAGTTAATACCTAAAGTACACTGGCTGTAATGCTCAACCAAAATTACTCTAATCCTGTGCTTATATCATAATTACACGTTTTGTTAACCTCTCTCAATGTCAATTTTTCACTTATTTATATATTTTCAAAGTCCCAAACAGAATTCCACAGAGAAACTGTAATTATGATGGGAGACTCCACCCAAGCTTTTTAAACAGTAACTGTATACCATTGCTTTAATCCTCGGAGTTGGGCTGGGGGTGGGGAAGAGGATGAGGGCAGGCATTCATTTTGAATAGCACGTTGCTCAAGTTGTCTTTGTACAAAGAGAGATGCATGAAATAGCAAACACAATGAATTAATGGAGCATTGACTTTCAAATATCCATAATGCTATTTTTTCAAAAATAGATAATGGTGGCCAAATGCACAGAGGCCGAAAACATAGACTCTGGAGGAGAAATTTGCTTTTATCTCGTACACAGCAATCTAGAATTGTAGCTTTCTTTTTCATTCTTGGGGGAGGAGGGAAGGCTTGTTTCAGAAACATCACACCAGTATGCTTACTGAAAACCACTACAATCTACTTCTAACATCAGTAAGCTTAAAAAAAAAACCTTTAAAAAAACCTTAGCACCAGGATTTTATAGAGCCTGGTGGAAAAAATATGCATGTTCCTTCCTGCACCTAATTACCTCAACTGAAAAATCTGCCAAGTATTTTGCCCTTTAGTTCTCTTAATCGTATTAGGGCAAATGCATTTGGATGCCAATAGAAACAAACATTTAAAGATTTTCACTTAAAAGATTCCAAATATGTATGAAGGCTGCTAGAGACACAATGTCCCTTGTGCTTCAAAGACAACCTACGGTTTTCTTTCTTTTTTAAAAAAGTAAATATGAATTTGCTCATGTTATAAAACTCGATGTCTAGTTTTGAAACAATTTAAGTAAAATAATGTCAATACGAGAGGCTCTCACAATGATTTATGCTTCCTTCTGTTGCTTTATTACATTAGACATTCTTTTCTCAAAGCTTTCCACTTTTCCCTGCGCTCCTAGCAACCAACCAACAGGCAAAGCATCAACTTTATATACCTGGCACTATTCCAATTCTTACTACTATTGACAATTATATTGAAATTTCCATTTAATTGTAGCTCTGTTGTGACACCGAATATTTGTCATAATTAGGCATTTCCTATTTTCTGTCCATTCATTTTTGATGATTACTGAAAATGAAATTTTTTATTCCAGAAAACCTAAGCATGAAAATTCTACAGATAAGAGTAGCTACAGCTGTCACTATCATTACCAACATTGTAACATGCAGTGGAAAAAAAAAAAAAGAAGAAGAAGAAAAAAAGAAAGAAAGAAAGAAAAAAGAATATAATTTCTCGGAAGGTAATTTTCCTTTCAGTCTAAGTGCTCTTATTCATCTTGCAGTTACTCAATGATTTCCTGTTCTAATTACAGGACATTATACAGAAAGACATTTGTAAAAAGAAAATGCAGCAGAGCATATGACTAAATAGCTTGAATTGGTTGAAAGTATTTAAAATTCCAAAGTTGTATATCACCTTTATCAATTTGTCGCTACAGCTCTGTGTAAATGTGTACTGTGTTCCACCGTACTTTTGATTTTCTTTAAAGGCTATAAACCTAGTACCTAAAGTTAGTTCACATCAAAGGGGACAATACATCTGCAGTTAAACTGAAGTTGGAGAGTTGAGGTCGGGGAAGATCTATTGGGGTGTGTGTGTGTGTGTGTATGTGTGTGTGTGTGTGTGTGTCCTCATCAAAGCTGTTAAATTGGAGGCATGCCAAAGCAAGGAGTGGAAAATATTAATAATAAAAATAAATTAAATGCCTGATTAAAAGAGAGAGAGAACAAGATTCCATCCGGAATAGAAATGAAAATGCCACAAACTATTTCATAAAAACAAACTGTGACGTAAATTACACATTGGTATTGCACTGTTGTGGTTATTTTGAGAAATGGTTTGTACTGTAAGTCAGCTGGTCCTGCCCCACCCTTGATGATTTGGTAATTCTCTACACAGTAAGCAAGTAGGACAGCCCTGAGATTGCTGAGAGAGAAAACAGACCTAGCCATATAGAACTGGCAATAAAAAAGATAATGTACTTTTAACGTAACAGAACAAGGAGATTGGCTGGGCTTTATTAACTAAAAAGCCTGCTTTAAGTGGTCCCTAGCTTGCCATTTGTTTTGATAAATGGAAACACAGATCTTCCCAGGATAGGCAACAAAAACAGTAGAGAACTTTAAAAAAAAATGTGGGAAAATAGATCAGTTCAAGGTTGCAAATGGAACAAAGAATGTTTCAAATGCAAAACTAAGGGTTTGAACCGGCTGTTGGCAGAAGCAAACCACTTAAAATAGATAGACACGCAAATATAAAAATATGTAGTACAATACCAGTATCAGCTTCTGCCCTTACTATTGCTTCATCACTCAAAAGAGAAAACAACATTATATTCAACTAAAACCAAACACTGCCATTACTCTGAGCAACAGATGAACCTGGTGGGACACAAGCCAGCTACCTCCAAGGTGGCCCCCAATGGACACTGAGTTCTAAGCCACATTCAGGAGCCACTCTGGATTTCATCTTGAGAATTCTGTACCTTATTAGCACAGAGTCATCTCAGCCAAATTTAAACGTCACACAAGACAGAGAGTATGCAACAGGTATTGTTTATCTCTTGGTGAGACCTCATGGCCAGAACGACATGTAGGTAAAGTTGTGACCACATTTAAGGTATGATATTCGGTAAACTTTAAGCTACAGTCAGCCATTTGTTTTTAGTATAAATGAGTTTCAATATTTGAAGAATTAAATGTAAAGAACCCATGGACACCAGGGAGTCAGGGCCTAGACAAAATGTTTCCTATTCTAAAATCATACCGAAAGTTTTCTCAGAGATTAACTAATGCATTTATTTATTCACAAGTCAGCCAGGTAAGCCTATTATCATACTGGATTGAAACTTAGTTAAGCACAACCCTCTCTTGATTTATAAGGAGCTACTACTAAGACCTAAGGGGGCTGCCCCATGGTTACCATGACATGGTTGCTATGAGAGAGAGAAATTTGACCATCCTTAGCAGAACTGGCCTTAAAAATTGTAACGATGTCTGCTATCTTTCTTCTGAGAATATCCGCGTGGCTTTTTATCTTTCCAGTTGTATCTAACATCGGCCATCATGGAAACAATCGCCATTCCACTGCTGTAGCAGCTGTATAAACCTTTGGCATCGGAGAGACCCGCCTGAACTCCAAGCTCATGAATAAACCTAATTAAGGTGCAATACTGGATAGATCAATAGCGGAATGATTAACTTCCACATGTCAGTTTCTCAGCGTCTAAGATCCAAATTTGGACTTTAAGCAAAATGACAAAGCACTATTTGTTCTGACTTTCACTGATATGATTATTTCACAGTCAACACTGATCAAGCTAAATCTAATAATGACCAACACTATTTATATCAGAAAAAAAGTATGGATGGAGAGCTAAACACTAAACAGCGTAGGAGTGACTAATATTGATCGCCCAGTACGTCGTACTTAGAAGACATTCTATACACATCTATGTGCAGACACTGTGTGTATGTATAATGCACTTCTACTTTCATTAATATGTGCAGCCATTAAAATAATTAAGTTAACTAACATTTCAGGCCTTGTTATGTTAAGTTACAAAAAAGGGAAGGTATGAAATAATACATTCAGCCCCATGTCATTTGTTTGGTAGTCTTACTGAGGTATGATTCACATATCCTAGAATTCAGTCATGTAAGGTGTATAGGTTTTAGCATATTCAGAGTTGGGCATCCCCCACCATGATCAAATTCAGAACATTGTCATCACCCCACAAAAGCTGAACACTTCTGCCCCCATAGCCTACCCCCATCCCAGTCCTAGGTAACCACTAATCTCCTTTCTACTTACATAGATTTGCCTATTCTGAATATTTAAGATAAATGGAATCAAACATTATTTATGTGTTCCTTTGTGACTGGCCAGTTCTCTCAGCATAACTCTTTCAAGGTTCATCCATGTCGTAGCATGTATTGGAACTTCATCCCTTTTCATGGCTGAATATTCCACTGTACATCTATACTACATTTTCTAATCTGTGCATCTACGGATGGATACATTGATTGCTTCCACTTTTTACCTATAATTACATTTTGCTATCAACATTCATACAAAAGTTTTTGTGAGGATATATGTGTACCCCTAGGAATCGGGTCATATGGTAACTCTATGTTTCCCCTTTTGAGAAAATGCCATACAATTTTCCAGAATGGCTGCACTATTTTACACCCTCATGAGTGGCAGGTGAGGATTCTGACAGCCCAATGTCTTCACCAGCACTTGTTACTGTTTTTTTTTTTTTTTTTTATGATAGCCCTCCTATGGGTATGAATTGGTATCTCATATTTCTTGTGTAATACTTAAACGTATTTAACAGTGGATGCCTCTAGGTTGTGGGATTATCTACAATTCTTATTTTTCCTTTGGTTGCCTTCATTTTCAACTGTGCAACTTATATGGACTTTTGAGGGACCCCAAATAGTCAAAATAATCTTGAAAAAGAACTAAGTTAGAGGACTCATACTTCCCAATTGCAAATGTTACTACAGAGCTATGGTATTAAAAGAGTATGGCATTAGATAGACAGATGCAACAATGGAACTGAATAGAGAGTTCAGAAATAAACCCTCACATCCATGGTCAATTGATTTTTCACAAGGGCACCAAGACTATACAATGGAGTAAGGACAGTCTTTTCTACAAACAAATACTGGATATCCACAAGCAAAAGAGTAAAGTTGGACCTTTATTTCACACCATATACAGAAATTAACTAAAAATCAATTAATAAAAATTTAAGAGCTACAACTATAAAATTCTTAAAAGAAAACATAGGAAAAAATCTTTATATTATTTCACAAGGGTTTCTTAAGCACAACACCGATAGCACACATAACATCAAAAAATAAATTGAACTTCATCAAAATTATAAAGTTTTATGCATCAAAGGACACTTTCAAGAAAGTGAAAAACCAGCCATGGAACTGGAGAAAGTATTTATATATTACACACTTGATCAGGGATTAACATCCAGAATACATAAAGAACTCCTGCAACTCAATAATGAGAAGATAAACAATCCAATTAAAAAATGACAAAGGACTTAAATAATTATTTCTTCAAAGAATATATACAAATGACATGTGAAAAAAATGCTCAACATCATTAGGGAAATGCAAATCAAAACTATAATGAGATACTACTTCACAGCCAGTGGGATGACTATTAAGAAAGCAAAAAGTACCAAGTTTTGGTGCGGATGGGAAGAAAGTAGAAACCTCATGCCTTGCTGGAAAGAATGGAAAATGGGTGCAGCCATGGACAAAAAGAATATGAAAGTTCCATAAAATACGAAATATAGAATTGCCAAATGATCCAGGTTTTCCACTTCTAGGTATATACCCAAAAGATTTAAAACCAAGAACTCAAATGGATACTTATACACAAGTGTTGATAGTAGCATGACCACAATAGCCCAAAGCTGGAAACGACTCATGTGTCCAACAACAGATGAAGAGATAAACAAAGTCTGCTGTGCACATAATGGGATATTATTTAGCCATAAAAAGGAATAAAGTTTTGATACGTGTTACACCATGAATGAACCCTGAAAACATGCTAAATGAAAAGGACAAAGATCACATGAGTCCACTAATATGAGGCATTTAAAATAGGTAATCATAGAGACAGAAAATAGAATGGAGTTTGCCAGGTGCTGAGGAGGTTGGAAGAAATGGAGAGCTATTACTTAATGGGTACAGACTTTCTATTTAGGCAATGAAAAAGTTCTGGAAATATTACAGTAGATAATAGATAGTGGTGGTAGTTACACTTAATGCCACTGAATTATACCCTTAAAACGGTTAAAATGATAAATTTTAAATTGTCTATTTTAAATAATTAAGAAAAAAGAGGGAGCATCTGGTCTGAGTTATAATTTCTGTGTAGATGCATTCTTTAGTTGTTCCTTGGAGGAGAAAAGAGGTATCTCTCCGCTCAACAACTCAGATATATCCCGGAGGGCACAGAATCAGTGTCCTGATTCCTTGGTGTCCCTCCTAGACCCCTGAGAATGTTGGCAGCAGTAAACAGGGCTGTAAAACACATCTGAGCCTTCTAGTAAAGAATAAGAGTAGTCTTGTCATTAGTTGACTCTTAAGTTCTGGACTAACAGCACTTCCTAAAATGCAGAAGGAATCTGGAGACATCACTGCAGTCATTGGCTGGTAGGCCTTTTAGATGAAGGGTTATCACTTTAGGCTATTATCCCATTTTAGTGACTCTTAAAAAAATAATAACAATCTTGCCACTTGTGGAGATTGTGCAGCGCCCTCAATGTTCTGAACCATTTCCCTGTGCCTAAGCTGACTGCTGGGAGCTTCCAGCTAAGGTATCAAGAGAGTTTTAGAGGTTGCATTGTTTTTCTTCATCTTACCATGGGGTTTCTGGAGTGGCTGAATAAGGAAAGGAGGACAAAGGTCTCTTTCTTCTATCAGTGACTCACCTTAAATCAGTGGTCTTCAAACTGGTGAATCCTCTCTTAAGGGCATAAGACTTTCTCATGGGAACCCACACAAGGACAGGACAGATGCTGTTCTACATATTACTCACTCCTCAATTCACCTGCCCAACATGGGCCAGCACTCGGCACAGCCAATCTCCTTCTTCACCCATCCTTGACCCCTTATCTTCTTATGACCACTACAAAGTCAAATCAAAATATTGGTTTCAGAGAAGCTTCCTTTATTGATATATCAAGGCACCTCAGACCACAGGCTTCTTATCTTTCCCTTTTTGCACACATTTCTGTTAAAGGGGAAGCTTGGCAGTACCATGGATCATGACAAAAGTACTGAGATACACAAAAATCAAGAAGTGTAAAATCCATGTGGATAGAAACAAATGAAGCCCCTCTGCCCCAGCAACACCGATAAGCCTAGCAAGTTGAAATATGGACAGGTCAATCAGAAAGGATGCTGTGGACTATGTTTTTTAAAAGGGAAATAATGGACCATAACACAGTCTGTCTCAAAACTTTTGTGGTGACTCCACAAAAAAAGGAGACTACTTTGGCCTGTGTTAAAAGCCAAACCAATAAAAGTTAATGATGCTGATTTCTTAAAAATGTAGCTGGATATGAAGTCAGCACATTGTGCCCCATGATACACATTATTTTAAAAAAATGTAGCTGGAATGCTCCATAAGACTATAAGAGTTTTTGACATAAATTGTATGAATCAATGGATAAAAATTTTAGATTTATTTCAAAACTATTATACTTTATTAAATATGGATGTCTAAATTTAAGATTTTATCAAATCATATATAATGTTTCTTCTAATTATAATCATCTTATTTCATTCTTTATCATGTTCAACATTTTTTACTCATTAACAAAAACAACTTATTCAGACATATGATAAAAATTTTTAGATAGCCACTTGAAATTGGTCAAAGAACTGTGAAGATATCCCCCCCCCCAAATCTTTTAGAGCAGCACTATTCAATAGAAACATAATGGGAGCTAAATACGTTAATTAATATTGAACATGTAAAAAGAAAACAAGTACATTAATTTCAATAATCTATTTTCTCTAAACCAATATCTCCAAAGCATCATTTCAATACACAATTAGTATAAATAGTGTCATGTTTTGCTTTATTTAGTTCATACTAAGTTTTTAAAATAGAGTGCGGGCTTTATATTTATGGCATTTCTCGACTTGGACAAGCCACACTTCAAGGGCTTAGCAGCCACCTGTGGGGAGTGGTGACCATACTGGGTAGCAGCATAGTTTTACAGAGTCCACCAGTAAAGAAATTTGAAAACCATTGCATTAGACACCTGGGCCTGAAAAGGGCATCGAGGAGAAACGCAGTTGTTCTAGAAATACAGCACAGGCATCAAGGTGCCTTTTAGTCTTGACCTCCAGGATCCAATAATCTTTGAGGAAAGAGGTTCAGAAACGTAACTGGGAGAAGAGAACAGAACAGAAGGAAAAGCCCCCGAGTGACTGTCATTTCATTGTTTCGATATCCAAAACGCCAACAGAAGCCAACAGGTAGCAATAGTGCTGTTATTTTAGGAAAGCTCCTTGCTTACCACCTTCGGTTTCTGGTAAATAATAAAAATCAATTCAAAGTAAAATAATAGTAATAAAAAGTTTCAACGATACAACCCTTTAAGAGCCCTCTCCTCTGGGTCTGGGTTATACCTGTTCTCCGGCAGAACCTAGCTGTGAGTTCACCTGGTGCCATAGCCACTGACCATCTGCTGTTTTCTGTCATGATGCCAGGAGAACACCAGTCATACAGAATGGGTATTTTTTTTCTTTCTTTTTTCTAGTGTGCACAATACTAAAAGTAGTTTATCCTCGGAACGAGATACTTACAAAACCTACTGGAAACTGAAACCACTATTCATCTCACAGCCCCGCAGTCACACAAAAACTCCAGCCCCTTCTAATGTGCTCTCCCGGCACACCGGGGAAGAACATCACTGAGAGCCGACGACACGGATGTGCTCTGTTTTACTTCCCTTTTGTACAGTGTTCGAACTGAGGGAGCTGATGTGAGACAGGAGGAGGAAGAATCTGGCGTATTCACATTTCCCGTAACTCATCATCCACTGAAAATAATTTCCACCCGCATGTTTTCCTTTCTTCAATCTCTAATATCCAAACCTGCTTCCCTTTTCACATAAAAGACACAATAAACAAACTGCTGCTGACTAATACATTAATTCCAGTTGTAAGTCTGTGGTTTCACACCACGAGTTACCAGTGCTCTAGATCCCTGTACTGGGTATCGCTTAGCTATTTCTATGTGATGGTTTATGTTTGCAAGGGTGGCAAACTATGGACCACATCTAGCCTGATGCCTGCTTTTGTAAATAAAGTTTTATTGCAACATTGCCATGTCCATTCATTTACATCCGGTAACCCCATGGCAGGGTTGTGTAGTTACAACATTATATAGTTGCCAGAGACCTTATGGCTCGCAAATCTAAATTATTCACTATCTGATTGAGCTGACACTTGAATATGGTATATTATTGCTTCCAGAAATCTGCTATTTTGGATCATTCATATCGGTGTAATTCCTTAGCTCATGTGCCCTCCCAGGAAGTCACCACTTTTGAGTCCATTTTAAAGTGGCATTTCACTGTACTTATTTGCTCACGTTGGGTTCCCCTTTCCAGACTCTGGGTTCTGCAGATCAGAAGCTGGTGTGGTCTGATTCCTCATGCCTGAATCCTTCATACCCTGGAAACAAGTGAAGCCCATGCCAGACTTGTAATGAATGCGTGGTGTGCCCCTGTTCTCACCCTACCTCCGCACCTCACCTGTTCTCTCTGCCTTGCTCCGTGTGCCTTGGCTGTTGTGTTCCTGGGCTCCCTCACAGGCTGCCTTCTGCTTGTTCAGCCAGTGGAGGACACCCGCCAATGGAACGGGGGAAACAGAGTCGCTGCCATATTTCTTCCCGGCTCCCTGTCTGCTCTGCAGCATAGCTGTGGCTGCTTCTCACCACACCGCTCCTCCCGGACTCCAGCTTCCCCAGGCCGCACTCTTTCCTGCGCTTCCCATGCCTGGATGCCTCGGTTCTTTTCTCCCTAACCACACCTGCAGAAGCCTTCTTTTGGTTCCCTTTGTTGAGGCTTGCCTTCCTAATCTATAAAATGGACTTAAAAGTGGGGACTTTCTGGGAGGACACATGAGCTAAAAGGTTTAAAGTAGCTGGGTTAATGTAGGGCATAGTAAACACTCAATAAATAGTTGCCATTATTACTGTTTTACAAGTTGTTTCCCAAAGAATGTCAAGGAATAATAGTTCCTGGGGGGAGAAGGCAGCACATTACCAAGTGTTAGGTGGGGAAAAGGTGCAATTGGGGTGTTCCCAAATTTGCCCCGAAAGTCACCCTACCCAGGGAAAATGGGAAGTTGTAGCTAAATGCACCTTTATTTACAAAATGTTCACACAAAATTTTGTAAAACATTTACAAAATATTCTCTACTTGACCACCTCTTTGTAAAATTTTGTAGTGAATATTTTGTAAATAAAGTACATTTAACTACAATTCCCCCATTTTCCCTATGTACAGCAGCTGTAGGGGTAACTTTTGGGATGCCCTGTAGCATGGAAAACAATGAGGTTCACAAAAAGTTTTCCAAACTATGTCCTTGGAGCCTTGAACGTGCAAAAGGACGTCATCATCCACATGAGGCAACATGCTGCCTTCCCATTTTACCATGACGTCCTCTCCCTCCCGTTCCCTCACCCCCCACACACTTTTTTGTCATTTCATGGTTTATCAACACTACCAACAAGTAGTGTTTCTCTATCACATGTTGGGACATAACTTGTATCCAAATGTTGATGACAGTGCTTGCCTCCCTCTCTTTATTTCCTCTTCCTTTCTTAACACTGTATTATTACAAATAGTTTATTATGCGTTGTACAGTCACTCACCTGTATAACTGAAAATTTATAAAGTCCTTTCACATGATAGAGTCACTTAGTCCCCCCAGAATCTCTCTCATATCTGTCATGAATATCCCCGCCATCATAGACATGAGGACATGGAAAGCTCAACAAGGTAACCAAGGTCATCCAACTATTGCCCGAGGTCATCCAGCTAATGGCTGGGACAGGTGATCTGACACTAAATTCCACACTGTTCTTGTCACACCTGAGCTGGCTTCTACTTGACTCCAGACCTCGGAGAAGGGGCCTGGCAGATTCACGATATTCTTAGTTGACTCAAAGATACTCACGTGGGCTGGTGGCTTTGAGAATCCCCACGACTCTATGAACTAACAAGAAGCAAACTTCTGGTTTCAGGTTATACTATTAAAGGATCTCTTTCAGTCTCATGTTCAAAATGCTCCCCCCAGGGAAGCTCAGTTTTACCTTATTTGGAAGATCATCTCAAAAAGAGATGACCATTGCATAGAACAATCTTCGCCAGCACACTTGGCAACCTTTAACCCCTGAGGAAGCATGTTCAACCTCAGTGAAGCCAGTGGTGTTATTTCTATTACCTCTCCCCCCTTTGGATCCTACAACAAAGATCCACAAACCACCTGACTTCCATCACACACACAGCTCACACAAGTGCCCCTTCTGCATCATCAAAAAGATAGAATTTGGGCCAAGTGCAGTGGCTTACACCTATAACTTCAGCATTTTGGGAGGCCTAGGCAGGAGAATCACTTGAGGCCAGGAGTTCAAGACCATCCTGGGCAACAGAGTGAGACCTTGTCTCTATAAGAAAATGAAAATAATAAATTAGCTGGGTACTGGTATGTGCCTGTAGTCTCAGCTATTCAGGAGGCTGAAGCAGGGGGATCAGTTGAGCCCAGAAGTTGAAGGCTACAGTGAGCTATAAGCACACAACTTCACTCCAGCCTGGGTGACAGAGGAAGATCCTATTTCTAAAAAAGAAAAAGAAAAAGACAGTATTCAATGTCAAAACGGCCATCCATCCATTGAATGGTCAGATACCAAAGAACACTTCCTGTAACTTTGTTCTCGTGGCCTTAGAGCTACCAGATGGCTGCAGGATAAAGACCAGAGAGCCACCATTCTCCCTTTAAGGATGTGCCACTGGAAGAGGTGGCTGACATGTGAACAAACATACAAATAAGTGTTCTGACAAGAGTCTCAGCAGAGGTGGCAGATTCTTGGTACCAAAGAGTGCCAGGACTTCACAGGGACGAGAAAGCACTCAAGCTAAGTTTTGAAGAATACATAATAACTCCCCAGAAAGATAAAAACACATCACTCATTACCCTTTCCAGTGTGTCGGCCACTGCCCATTTTCTCCCTCCTCCTCTAGGCAACAGCTATGCAATGATACATTATGAGCACCCTGACCCATTTTCCAGATGGGGAGACTGATGCCAAAAATAGATTAAAATGACTTTCCAGCAGTCATGCTGCTCAGGAGGCGTGGAGAAGGAGTCCAAGCTGAGCACCCAGGTCTGCCCGCAGCTGCTGCCTGTTGAATGAACCGAAATGAGCATCTCCACATCCAGGGCTGACACTGGTGTGAACCAGTGAGGACTCTGCAACTAAAGTGCTGAGGCTGGAATACTGGCTTGGAACTCTGAGAGGTGACAGAAAACCTCAGTGGCCATGCTAGGGGGTGTCCATTAAATCCCGAAGGCAGACAGGGTACCATTCAAGTGTGGCAGTGATAGACCTCGTTTCCACTCCCCCAAAGCGGAGGGCATAGTGCAGGCCAAATGGATCCAAACACCAGCCTGCATTTTCCAACTTTCAGCCTGCTAACCAAGGTCCCCCCACCTGCCTGCGCCATGAGTGAGCTCTGCTCACCCTGGTTCTTGGAAGATCATGTTTAATGTCCCAATGATGTGTCTTCTAGGGAGAAAGAGGCCACGATACCAGAAAGGGTAACTGATGTCTGATGAACTAGATATACACAAATAATCTGCGCTTTCAGTTCATTCAACAAACCTCTATCTGATTCCTACTTAATGTTAAACCCTGTGTTCAGCAGTGGGCTTACATTGGTGACCAGGGAAGCACCTGCCCTGGAGGGCACCCTGGTCCTACACCCCAGTGAGGGAGAGAGCACAGGAGATGAGACTCCAGGCATAGGAAGGGTTGCAGCTCCAGACGGCACAGCAGAGCCCTGGGATGAAGAATTAAATTATAAAACACACTATGGGTCTCAGCACTCTGAAGGTGTCTATGCTCCAGCTTGAAGGGGCGGTGCCTGTGGCTCAGTGGGCAGGGTGCTGGCCCCATATACCGAGGGTGGTGGGTTCAAACCCAGCCCCGGACAAACTGCAGCAAGAACAACAACAAAAAAAAAAAAAAAAAAGAAAGAAAGAAAAGAAAAGGCTTTTAAAATTTCATCTTCCAGTCTGAAATTTCATAAGCTGTGGACAACAGTGCAACAATTAGAACAAAGGGCCATTTAAAAACAATGTAATCTGGATTGTGTCTGAATTAACGCAGATGAAAAACGGATATACCTACAATTTAAATGCTTCCTTTTTCATTTTTATTTCTAGCGCTGTAAATTGCCACAACTTCCAGGGGCCAAGTGCTTCAAACAAGGTGTAGGTAAGCGGCCGAGGTCGGTCTCTTTTAATAATGAAAGATATTGCTAATACATTTTGCCACAACTAAAATTCAAACCCAATTTGATGTTTTTTCCTCAGGTGGGATGTGGACAAGGAACATCTATATAATAGGTATTATCATTTACAAGACCAAGACTAAACCAATACTTTGGAGCTAAATGTAATTTGCAAAGCACAATTTAACAGCTCCATTTAGCAACTCTTCACAATCAAGATGATTTCAACAGTCCCTGAACGCCGGCCAAGACACCACCAAAGTATACTTAAATACCAGCAAATATTACATGTTATAAAAATCCCATGTTTGTCTCCTCTGACTTGAGAAACCTGCCTCTCTTGTGCTCTCTCTCATCCCTTTAAGACAAAGCCATTGTAATTCTCCAGTTTTAAGTGGAAGGAGGAAGGGAAGGGCTTGGATAAGGAAACTGAGCTCAGCTCTTGCCTAAAATTAGCATCCATCTTCCCCCAACTCTCTTTTTATTGGCTGTTAAGCTTGCAGGTCCTTACTTCAAGCCAAGTGGGACATCTAAAACATCCCTCTGTCGCTCCACTAACAAATTTTGGAACTTAAAGGACTTCCAACAGCGGTAGTTCTAAGGCTTTAGTCAGAGGCCACAGGACAATATCTGAAGGAGCCTGGTTCCAGGTGGCCCAGGAAGCAGCTCTGGGCTCTATCCCACCCTCTGCCTCACCCCCGCCTTCAGATCAATTTGGGTATTTAAAATCATCCTTTCTCTGTCTGTTCAGAGGGCCAGTTTCTAAATGAAAAAGCAACATAATTTATCACTTTAGGGAGTTATTTATTGTAAGGTTGTTCATGCTTTGACATCTGGAAATAAAATCTCATCCTGGCACGCACAATAAGGAGAACAAAAGTAAGGGGTTTCCAACACTGCCATTTCCCAAGGCTGGCCAAGTCTCGTCTGTCCTTCTCTAACAGGGCTGGCTTCAGAGATGAGGTGAACATCATGCACTGGTCAGGGGAAGACATTCTACCGGTCAAATTTCCCGCCACGAGCATCTTGGGTTAGAATGCACTTTTATAAGGGTCAATGAGTTGCTCCTTCATGAGTAACCATGAAGAGATTGTTTCTTTAATGAGAAGAAATCATTTATCTTTTTTGCTCATACCTTTTTCTTTTTTCTTTTCTTTTCTTTTTTTTTTTTTCTTGAGACAGAGCCTCAAGCTGTCACCCTGGAGAGAGTGCCATGGCATCACAGCTCACAGAAACCTCCAATTCCTGGGCTCAAGCGAGTCTCCTGCCTCAGCCTCCCAAGCAGCTGGGACTACAGGCGCCCGCCACAATGCCCGGCCATTTTTTGGTTGCAGCCGTCATTGTTGTTTGGCAGCCCGGGCTGGATTCGAACCCGCCAGCTCAGGTGTACGTGGCTGGCGCCTTGTCCGATTGAGCCACAGGCACCGAGCCTGCTCATACCTTTTTCAAAAACCATGTTGTCAAAAAACTTGGAACTAATATATGACATACCCTTAATTGAAAGATAAAGGGACGACCCCCTTGACCTGGCAAACCCTCACACTTCAACGAAGCCTTCCTTCCATTTCCACTTCAATGGAACCTTCTCGAAAACTGGAGAACAATCAATCGCCCTCAACATGAAGACAAGGGAGAGAACTGGTCCAGCAATTCTGCTGAGTTCTGACTCTGAAAAATTGCCCTGAAATAACAGCTGTCTTAATTCTCCTAGAGAAGAGTTTACTTAGCACAGACACAGAAACACCCGCACCTCAATGGTGCACAGTGACAAGTCAGGGCACACAGCGAGGATGCATGTCTGTGTGAAAACAACCAGCTCAATCTAACTCCACTCTCCAGCTGCAACACAGCTCCTTCCAACACAGGGAGAAGGGAGAATGATTACACTTTGTTGAAAGTGTCTCATTATATTGATTTAAATAAGATTTCTAAACCTGCAAAAAGAAAAACAGTCTGAAATGCCATTGGTTTCACGCAAGATCTGTAAGAAGGCAGGCAGTGAAACCTTTCAGAAGCTCAAGTTGGTGGCGACCAAAGTCTCTCCCGCCGTGGATGTCTGACAGGAGGATAATGGAGTTTGGTAACACCCAGGTGAGGTGTTTCTCTTCTGCTTAATGCAGCCTCGTGCGTGCAGAGTAATGTAACAGACAGGTGTTAAGAGACCTGCATGGACAGATAGATGTCGTAGTCTTTGAGATCTTAAACTTGACACACTTGCTTCATCCCTGACAACATTTACGTACAACTGATTTGGAGTCATTTTCTAAACAGATAAGATAAGGTCTAGTTTGCAAAATGCCAACCACATTTGCTGATACTTATTAGCACTACAATCATCAGAACGCCTTATGCCAAACTACAGAAAAAATGACAGATAATCTCAGGCTACCTGTCAAAGTGTTTGGTTATTGAATACCGTTTTGCTAGAACATAGCTGCCTTTTATCGAACATACACTATAAACAGCCAAGCGCTGAGCCCTTAATGTGGATTCAATCACTGTAGCGACCCTATGAGGGGGTCTGTTTAACTGCTTCCATTTTACAGATGAGGAAATTGAGGTTCAGAGAGATAAAGCAGCTGCTTCAAGGCCTCTGGAACCCAGATCTATCTGATTCCAAAGCCTACTGCTTACTTACAAGGTGGAGAGAAACAGGACCTAAGGGCAGGTGCCATGGAGGTGGCGCTGGGCACAGAGCTGTGTGCTGGGCAGGGGAGACACCAGGGGAGCTGGAGGATGACACTAGGGATCCAGGCATCACATGAAACCGAGGACAGCCGGGAAGACACGATCTTTCCCATTCCCCTTCAGGGTCAGCACAAAACCTGTGTCCTCAAAAGAGGCAGGAGAGGACCCATTCTGGTTCTGCAGTTACAATTCCTTCACTGCCCTCTAAGAGGAGGCAGGTATTTACCGAGCTCAGCCACACATATGATTATTTTAAGAAAGGCCTTTGGAACCAGGAAGCTCGATGAATTTATGAGATCAGCAGCTATTTTTCCAACAGGCCCATAATACAATTCATTTCATTTGCAGCTGGTTTAACGTGAAACATTGTTTAAAGAGAGACGAATAAACAACAATTCACATTTGCTGGGTTTCTCTCCTCCCTAATGCTCCCAGTTGTTCCACAGGAAATTTTTTATTGATTAAAGTACAATTACATTACGGTTGAGGGAAAAAAATCAGCCCTGGAATAAATCGTTTTAAGAAGAAAATCGTGGTGGTGTCAAAGAAAGCAGCAGCTTACAGAACTGAAGTGGATCGAGGGCCAAGCCCTGCCCTTCTGGGCTTCATTCTCCCGCTCTAAGATGATGGGGTCACTGTCTTCTAGGGAAGGTGTGGCCAGGTGAAGGCAGCAGGGTGTTCAGACTTCCACTGATCCTAGACACTTTTGCCCTCCTGAGCTCCTTTCTCCATAGAAAAATACTAGAAGTAGGGGCGGCGCCTGTGGCTCAAAAGAATAGGGCACCGGCCCCATATGCCGGAGGTGGCGGGTTCAAACCCAGCCCCGGCCAAAAACTGCAAAAAAAAAAAAAAAAGAAAAATACTAGAATTTGCATTTTAGGACTGCCTGGTACAAATATCACATATTAAAATATTTTCTTCAACTGTAAAGGGCATTGTATTTTCTTCTGATTTTCAAGAGATTGGAAGCATTTTGGTGGAACCCTAATAAGTATTGGGGACCCTGGGCACTGTGACTGCTATGTTGTTTGCATGTGGCGGTGGGAATAAAATGTTAACTTCTTGTTTGCTGAGGGCCTGGCTCTGAGAAAGCAAGTTTAAGGGCTCAGCAATGTTGCTCTGCAAATGAATGACTCTGGGGCAGCGCCCGTGGTGCAAGGAGTAGGGTGCCGGACCCTTATACCTGAGGTGGCTGGTTCAAATCTGGCCCCAGCCAAAAACTGCAACAACAACAACATAAAGAGTGACTCTGTGTGAGAGAAGTTTGGAGAGGAGACTTCCAATTGGTGGCCAGCTGAAGACACAGGGGAGAGGTGTTGGGAGGAGGGCTGGTGACATGAGTCTTCGTATGGCATGTGGCGTATAAACCAAACCAACCCTTACTCCCTCTCTCACACTGACTCTGTGAAACCCTCCTTAGGATCTACGTTGCTGACCAGGATTGTGGCATTTTAAAAATAAAAACAAAATACGGAGATTAGATTCCATGATGTCTGAAGTCCCTCTGTTCCCACTCTAATATTAGACTTTTTGCCACAAGTATTTAAATAACTGTTCTACTATGCCAAAACCTGCTTCCTCTCCCAGAGGAAACTCACTGATGGAGGAACGAAGAAGGGCCTTGGAGGAACCCAGATGGCCGCAAAGATGCGTCACGGTGCAGCGCTCACAGGTCTGGGTGTGACACTGCAACGGGCAGGTGGCTCCTGCTTAGGCCACTGCTGGCGTGTGCTGGGTGACCCGCATGTGCAAGTTGTGGGTGGCTGGATTTTACTCCCAGTTCCTTTGAGAGTTTCTGTCCCACGGACGTGCACAACTTTGGATAATTCAAAATGAAAATGTGAAGTGCTGTGTAGTTTAAGATCCTGTGTGGCAGGGAGTGATTTACTCTGTAGTTCAATGTTGGCAAATCCTGCAAGTGTCAAATATATGTATCGGGCACTGACGTTCCCAAACCACCTTCCACTCAAAGCGAACCTCCTCCTGCTGGCGGGGCGGGGCTTCCCTACAGCACAGTCAGCGGTGTGGTTGCAACGGCACCACCCGCTTGGCCTGCTATTTGAGTTTTTTAATTCATTTTCTCCATCAATATGTACCAGTTCTCTGTTTCAACACCATATACACTAAAATGCATTTCACCCATTTTGGGGGCATTATTCAAATGATTTTCTGAGCTTTGGC
This sequence comes from Arctocebus calabarensis, assembly GCA_963573935.1. Lineage (NCBI taxonomy): Eukaryota > Metazoa > Chordata > Mammalia > Primates > Lorisidae > Arctocebus > Arctocebus calabarensis. The sequence goes on along the minus strand of CAUYON010070838.1, from coordinate 905 downwards.
ATTGTGCAGAAGAATAGAGACATGGTAACTTACTGTCCACATGTTTACAAAATATTTAGTATTACCTTCAAACCTGGAAATTAAAGCAGCAAATCTTTACTCTGGAGCTAGGCTGTCCAATATAATAGCAGCTAGCTACACTACATTTGTAGTATATGTAAAGGCTATGTAAAACTGAATTAATTAAAATCCAATAAAATTTAAAAAGTTAAAAATTCACCTTCTTAGCCACCCTAGCCACATTTCAAATGGTCAACAGTCCCATGTAGCCGGTGGTGCCTTCCTGGAAAGCAGAGGTACAAAACACTTCCATGATTGAGGAATGTTCTATTGGCAAATATTACTTGAAAGCAGGTGTGTTCACAGAGGCTAAGATGACATCCCATTCACTGATGTCCCCCCCGACCCCACATAACCCCATCCCCACCCAACTTGTAGTAAAACCTCCAATAAATGCTTAAGGAACCCAAATTCTTCCTTTTAAAATTATTTTCAATTTTTAGAGACAAGGTCTTGCTATTTTACTCAGGCTTGACTAGAACTCCTGCCGGATGGCCCGGGTGATCCTCCTGCCTCGTCCTCACCCTGTAGCTGGGGCCACAGGCACGTGTCCAGGCCACCCGGACCCGCCTCTCCCTCTCTAAACATGGGAACAAAATGTGATCTCCCCAAAATGCTGAGCTTGCATTATCCTTAATCATCAGAGAAATGCAAATCAAAACTACCTTGAGATATCATCTAACTCCAGTAAGATTAGCCCACATGATGAAATCCCAAAACCAGAGATGTTGGCGTGGATGTGGAGAAAAGAGAACACTTCCACATTGCTGGTGGGAATGCAAACTAATACATCTGTTCTGGAAAGATGTTTGGAGAATACTCAGAGATCTAAAAATAGACTTGCC